>MU189047.1:0-19445 GCA_016904865.1 Pissodes strobi | reverse complement strand
CTACACCACAAAAAAAATCGGCACGTTTTGGTGATATATGGACTGAAATTGATTCGACTGTGGGAACCACGATAGAAAAAAAATGACTCCAGGGTCGCAGCCAAATATTTGCATATGCCTTTAATTTCCCGCAAATCCGATCCACTCTTGTGGTGGAAAGCAAACAAGAGTTTATTTCCTAGTTTTTATGATCTGATGAAAAGAAGACTCTGTATTCCAGCGACGTCACTCTCATGTGAGCGGAAATTTTCTAAAAAAGGACAGAACGTAACAGAAAGGCGGAACAGGTGAAGTGCTGAGAAATCGTCCAAAATTATATTCCTAAACAGTTATTTTAATTCATTTATGGACACAAATATCTAAATAAGTGTTAAAAACTCCGTTTTGCATTTTCAGTAGGTTCCTGGTCTGTTATTATCAGAATTACGCAAAAGTTTTAATTTTTGTTTTATAGAGAGTTCTTTATTAATTTATGATTTTTGTTATATTTTTCTGTAGTACATAATAATTATATTATTTCTACTTTGTAATACTATTATGCTTTGATAATAAAAAAAATTTATTTTTTTAGTTTTTTTTTAATATTTATTAGTATTACAATGAACATTAACGTTTGTTTGAATTGTTTGTTTCTATTCCTAAAGGAAAACTAAAAATTAAAAAATCCAACTACCTACTACAATTTTGGAAGACAATTTTTATTTAAAACGCGTTTGCCAATCCCAATGTTCGCAATACCGTATACCGTAAGTCTACTACTTCAAATGTTTCAATGTTTCAAATCAGTAGTTCAAAACATCTTAGTGATTTGATTCAAATGTTTCAAAACATTCAAATGAGTCAGTTTGCCCATCACTAGAACAAACTTTTGTGTATCTAATAAAGATTAAGGAATCACTAACATCAGATAAGTATTCATTATTTTTAGTTTTTAGAAGAATGAGGTAAAACTAATAAAATAGATGTTACTGGAAGAAAAAATCATATAGATATACCTGAAATAATTAAACTGCCTGAAAGATCTCATTTATGTGTAAAAGACGGAAACTTTGTTGCATCAGAAGGGTTATATATCTATATTAATAGAACTTTAACCAGCACAAATGTTTTAGATGATATTAATGGCATTTATTTAGATTGTACTAAATATACAGATGATAATACTACTATAAGAGTAATGGCACAACTGTGCTTGAGGAAGGATGACTCAAGAAAGAGACAAGACAAGAGTCAATGTGCAATAACAATATTGAGCTTAACCTTGACCAACATGGATCTTAGGTTGGCTCCCATGGCAGATAGCCCAGGAATGGCATCGGACTCAGATGATGATATAGACATAGACATAATTTATTGGTGCCAATATACAGAACGTATTTACACAAGTCAAAAGTAAAAGGATATAATCAATTACAATAGGTAACAAACAAAGAGTATCTAGAAAGCCAATACTTACTAAAAATTACCATTTAAAAATGTATGCGTATGGACAATATTTACATATTTACCACCTCTTGCATACCATTTACATTTACAACACGTCAAAAGTAAAAAGATATAATCAATTACAATAGGTAACAAACAAAGAGTATCTAGAAAGTCAATACTTACTACAAATTACAATTTAAAAATGTATGCGTATAGACAATATTTACATATTCACCACCTTTGCCATTTGCATTTACAACACGTCAAAATTAAGATATAAATAAAATAGATAAACCTATATTATTACTGATATAGGACAAGATGAACAAAATAAACTTAGATAAAAAATAAAAACAAGTATTAGAATAATAAATTATCAGTGGCGGTGTGCATATATTCATCCAGAGTATAAAAACAATGGCTCCATAGGGCCCTCCTAACACTCATCTTAAATTTACAATTACTTAGCGATTTCACGCTCTTAGGTAAGACATTATATAGAGATATATTTGGAGAATTATCCTGGCATTTTTTATATTTAAATCTATTCGGTCTAATTAGGTTAGCACTTCTTGTAGGATAGTCATGGAAGGTGACATTTCGGAGATAACTGCTTTCATTTTTGTGGATTTCCAAAAGCTGGTAGTATAAGTACAGGGTAGGTAAAGACATGATTTAAAAATTTGCTTACAGTGATCATAATAATTGGCATTAGCCAAAATTCGAATTGCCTTCTTTTGCATCCTGAATGCTTTCATTGCAGACGATGAATTGCCCCAAAGTAAAACACCATATGAGAGATGGGAATGAAAAAGCAAAAATAGATCATTAATAGAGTTTTTTGACGGTGGCCTTCGGTTTTGAAGACACTGAAAGAGAGAGATTTACCTAAGTACTTCTTTGATTTAACGGTGAGCTATCTCAGCGATAGGCAAATAACATACAAGGCCGGCCCAGCCATGCTCAGGAGGGATTTAGAAAGAGGATGTCCACAGGGTTCCAAATTGGGCCCTGATTTGTGGAATTTGGTGGTTGATCAATTACTGGACAGTTTCGATGACATCGAGGAGAGCAAGATGACGGCGTTTGCGGATGATCTCGCAATCGTCACATGTGCCAACAGCAGACCAGCGTTGGAAATTCAAATGAACACCGCATTGCAGAAAGTTAAGGAATGTGCGATCACTAACAAGCTGAGCATATCACATGGGAAGTCAAAATACATGGTGTTTGGCAAGAAGCTTACGAGGAATCCTTCCGTGCGGATCGGATTAGCCAGAATATCTAGCGCAGACCAGTTTAAGTATTTAGGAGTTATCCTTGACGAGAAGCTCACTTTTCAAGCCCACATTAAATATATTTGTGCGAAATCTACCTGGACCCGAGAAACTAGTAAGAAGACTAACTCAAGAAGACCACTTGGATCTACTAGGCGGATTCGTGCAGGACAGATTGTTGGGTGCTTCCGTCTAGCTGTTTTATCAAGAATTTAAAGTTTTATTTACGCTATCATGTTAAGTGTACCATGTACACATATTTGTACATTTTGTACATTTTTGTATCTAGACGGAACACGTTAGGACCCGTGCGCAAGGCTCATAGAGTAAGCAAATGTATCCCTGTAGGGAACCTCTTTTATGGAACAAATTGGAGGGTTTTCGGTACCTCCCGGGCTACGGCCCGATCCAAGAAGGGTATTGTCCTTATCCATCTATCCACTTTGGGTACGTGGCCCTTGCTACACACGGAACCTGGTGTGGTTCGCTAAGAATTTTATATTTTTATATTAATAAAGATGACTTTAAGGAAAAGAAGGAGAATTTCAAACAATTCTGCCCCTTCTGGGCGATCTCGGAATCTGGTTTTAAAGAATCAAATTAAAGCTATCGAACACTTGTCGAGAAGAACTTTCATAAGAAGGACAACTTAAAATTTGGCCCCTTCAGGGCAGAAATTAGGAGCTGGTTCGAAGAACCATTCCTTGACTTAGATATATTTAAACATTTCTAGTTCGTCATTTTTGGCCCCCTCAGGGCACTTTGGCCCCTTCAGGGCAAGGGCACTGGCGAGCCCCTTCTGGACTCGCTGGTGGGAGGGTGGTGGGTCCCTTCCTCCTCCTTCTTCTTCTTCTTCTTACTAACTTTTTAAGTCTGCGAAGTACAAAGATAGAGGATGACAACTTTTTTGTCAAATTATTTATATGGGCTGACATATTAATACGATCATCCAGAGTGATACCTAAGAGCCTCGCGCATCTACCACCCGTAATAGCATTATTTGTAGAAAATATAATCCGTTGTGTTTTATCCAAATTAAGCTGCAAGGTGTTATTTTCAAACCAGGTATCGGCTCTTGACTCCAAGGCAGACATATTCTGCTCCAGACCAGTGACATCTTTGTTTGATGTCACAAAAGAGGTGTCGTCTGCATAAAAGGTACATTTATTTGGATACAAGAAATGATATAAATCATTTATATAGATTATAAACAATAGCGGACCCAGGACAGATCCCTGAGGTACCCCACTTGTAACGGGCGCAGGGGAAGACATTGTCCCTCCAAAATCTACACATTGATATCCAGAACTTAAATAAGAAGATATAAGCCCTAAAGGAATGCCTCTCACCCCATACCTCGGAAGCCTCTGTATCAAGAGCTCGTGTGAAACGCAGTCGAAGGCCTTGCTAAGGTCGCACATGGTCAGGCCCACAAGCTCAAGACCCTCAACTACATCACCCACGACCCTTGACACAGCTTGAATAGTCGAGCAGTGCTCCTTAAACCCGAATTGTCTGTGACACAAAAAATTAACGGCATTGAAATAACCCGATAACTGTCGTTTTATCAGAGACTCAAATATTTTTCCCAACACTGGAGTTCGAGATATCGGTCTGTAGTCACGCATAGAGTTTGGATCACCCTTTTTAAAAACCGGAACAACCCTGGCCAATTTAAATGCCTCCGGAAATACTCCCGTCCCAATACATTTATTGAACATATGAGTGAGAGGTTCTATCAAATCGTCTCGGAAATATTTGATTAATACAGCTCACTCTCCGTCACTGGCCTAAAAAAGAATGCAGTAGTCTCCATCGGAATTTTGTTAAGGTGTTCGTCCTGCACATTCTTACTAACAGATAGTGTACAATAATGCTTTTGGCAATTGTTGTAAAAAAGAGTTAAATTCGTCAGCAGGCAGTGAACACTGTTTATTGTTTAGAAAGTTCTTAGAGCTGGAGTTTCTCTCAAAATTTACTATTTTCCATAAATCCTTTTGTTTGTTTTTAGAGGACGCTATATAGTTATCATACGCAGTTTTTTTTGTTATTTCAATGGCTTTTTTGTATTCTTTCCGCAATTCATCAAAAGCGATTTTATGCTTAGGTTCTTGAGAGAAATTGGATATTGTTTTTGCAGCTATAATTCTATTTCGCATCATCTTCAAGTCTTCTTTAAAACAATTTATTATATTTTTATTTTGAGAAAGAGATTTCATTGGGCAATTGCTGATTACAATTTTTTTTTAGATTGTTCAATAAAAAGTTGGCCATAAAATTGACATCAATAGATCTATAAAATTAAAGGATCAAACAAACTTACCTAAGTGTAGTTCGATCCTGATTATATGAGGCCTCGTTGAAGTAAATAAGTGATTACGTAATACTCCTTATCGTAGTTTCGACCACACAGTTAAAAGAAAAATAAACAAACCCCGCTCGCCGCACCTCATTCCGTTTGATCGTCATTTTAGAGCTAAGTCTAATTTTATTGTTGCTATTGGGATTTTATTATTGAATAAAGTAATAGGGTTTAGGGAGGGTCTTATTTACTTCAACGAGGCCTCATATAATCAGGATCGAACTGCACTTAGGTAAGTTTGTTTGATCCTTTAATTATATTTCGGCCTCGTTTTCGTAAATAAGTGATTACGTAGATGTTTAGAGATACATGCAACAATAAATAATAAGAGTTATGGAGTTATCAGAATAAAAATTAAACGTGCTTACGAACGTCTTTGTTTATTAGCAAGAGAAAACGAAAGAAACAACAAAAATGGTAAATTGAATATTTTTATGCATTTTGAATACAAATAGAGGTAGGTATATCTAAGTAACTCCTTCAACAATATGAAACAAGAAATCTTTAGTTTCTTATGTCTAAATATTATGTTAATTGTTACAATTTATTTTATAAGTGGCACAGCGAAAAATATAATAATATGATAAGTGTAAAATATAATAATATATGATAATAATATATTACAAATGTGTTTTAACATACTAATATAATTGTTTATATTTTAAATAGAGGAAACTTTAAACAATGCTAATATTTAAGCGGTATGGCTCAACGACAGTATATAATTAAAAGTTTCTGCTTATTCTGACAGTTTCAATTAAAAAACTGTGTAGGTTATTTAAGTACTTAAGACTACGTCTAGAAACTTTGAACTTTTGGCTAGAGGCCGTTGATAAAATTTTGCAAAAGTTTTTGAGCGAGCTGACCAACCAGCTGATGACCTGATTAAATCTATATTCACCCCCTTTCGCGCTGCAGCCGACGTGGCCGCATGTCTTGTGTCTATGTGCGGTAAATATAGACGTATCTAACCCGCTTTTTTTCCAAAACCGTTTTAATCCACCTGCTGATTGTTTGTGGCGTCGCAATGTGATAAGGTTTTTTATAGGTAATGAATAGAAATTTATCTGCTGATTCATTTCTCAAACTTTTGCTTTTTCCTATGTATAATTGTAAAGTTCTTGCAACGCAAATGTTAGTTTCTTTGTAGAAAGGTAAAAGAAGGGACGGTTGGCACCTTTTAGGTGCTGACGTTTTTAATCTATTGGGTATTTTAATTGTTAGCCCCTCATTAGAGTATTCAATGTTGGCGATTTCTATGTTGGCCAAAGTTTGAACTCGTTGTCCAGTAGTTAAGGCCAATAAAGATGCCAACTTTAAGGTTAGGTTTTCTAGGGATATGTTATCAGCTGATTGTTTTCTTAAGTAGTCCAATACTATAGAAGGGTCCCAAGTGGTATTGTACTTTGGTAAGGTAGGTCGTAAATTATATATTCCTTTAAAAAATCGCTTGACCCTGTAGTCACTGGCTATATCAGACTGTGAAATCTGTGCGATTGCTGATCTGTATGAATTAAGAGTACCATACGAACACCCTCTATCGTATTGACTTGTTAAAATTTCTAAAAGTATAGGAATATGTACCAAATATGGGTTTATATCTACAAAAATTCCACCACAATTTTAGACCGGTATTATACTGGCGAACCGTTGAGTCCGTTATTGATGACATGCATATATGGATGGAACACTCTGGTACATTACCTAACCGGAGTGCTTTGCTGATAAAATTCCTGCAACCAGGGTAGTCCTTGACCAGAGGGGATGAGGCTCCCTATCAATAGATAAAAGAAGTGTTTTACTTGGTGGAAAATAAAAAGGTTCTTTAACTAGAAGTGATTTAAATAAGGGGTACCATGGCTGAGATATCCAGAGTGGTACCACTATGATGCCTTCAGCTTTATTTTTAACTATTTTTTGTAATACTTTCAAAATCATGCAGAAAGAGGGAAAAGCATAAAATAAATATTATACCAGTTCATGGTAAATGCGTCTATGGCATAACATTCTGGGTCCCTCCTCCAAGAGACAACGCGTTTACACTTAGTATTTATTCTACTAGCAAATAAGTCGATTTTTGGAGTTTTGAAAGTTTCGATAATCTTAGTGAAAGCTGATTGGCTCAGCTCCCATTCGGTATCTGATGTGTTTAAATTTCTTGAATCAGCGTCAGCTTCTTTGTTATTTGTTGATTTGATGTAAGATGCAAATAGAAATATATTTCTTTGTTCACACCATTGCCATATATTTCGGGTACGAATGTTTAATTCCGGGAATTGAACGCTGCCCATTCTATTTATATATGATATGGCGGTAGTGTTATCTATGCGGCAAAGAATGTTACAGTTATTTAAATATTTTGCAAAGCATTTTGAACCAAAGTAAGCTGCAAGCAGTTCTAAATAGTTAATGTGAAGATTTTGTTCTTTTTTATTCCAGAAACCGTGCGGTTTTTGGCCATTATAATAAACGCCCCAACCAGTGTTTGAAGCGTCTGTGTGAATTTCTAACTGAAATGATAAGGGACCCAAAACGTTACTTGTTTCTAGAGCGTTTTTCCACCAGTATATATCATTTAATAGTGACGATGGAATTCGAGCATTATAATTGCCATCGGACTTTTTTAATTCTAAATTTTTTTGCCTTTCAAATATCTTTGTGTATAACCACCCATAACGAATAGCGGGGCAAGCAAATGTCAGAGTTCCGATAAACATTGCAAAATCCCTTATCTTGCATTTTTGCTTATCTGAGAATATGTGTTAAGCAGCCCGTTTATTTTTATAACCTTTCTTGGCGGCAGATATACAGTCATTTTTGTGGAGTCATAACAAAAACCTAAATATTCGCATTTTTGGCTGGGAATTATACAGCTTTTCCGGTAATTAATTATAAACCCTAAACTATTTAGAAGTTTCATTGTCTGATCGACATTTCTTTTGCATTCTTTGAATGAATTTCCAATTAAAAGAAAATCATCCAAATATATTACCGACATAAAACCTTGGCTCCGTAAAGAACTTATTATGGGCTTCATTAATTTAGTAAAGGTAAAAGGAGCGCAGTTTAGGCCAAACGGCATACAGTTATATTGATATATTAAACCTTTAAACTTAAACCTCAAGTATTTCCTATCAGACTGATCTATGGGTATTAAAAAATATGAATCTTGTAAAGCAAGAGAGGCCATAAAACAATTAGTTTTTATGAGTTTTGATACAATTTTATGATCTTCTATTTTAAAATGCTTAGTTGGTATAAATGTTTTGAGACTTTTTAGGTTAAGGATAAGTCTTTGACTACCATCAGGTTTTTGTCTCAAAAATATATTCGATAAGAATTGCCCTTTGCAAGGAGAAACTTTAGTGATAGCTCCATTAGCTAATAATTTTTTAATTGAAACTGTTATTTCATTAATTTCCTGAGTAGACCATAACGGCTCTTTTGGAGCTAAGTTTTGCACTGGCTTCTCAACAAATGATATTCTTAAACCATTAACCCATGACAGGACATTTCTGTCGGCTGTTATGGTCTCCCAATTTTTAATAAAATATTTTAGTCTCCCGCTGATTTTACTAACCTTTGCATTTTCATCTATCTCTTGTACTGCTGAAATTTGTGGTAGTTCCCTGATCTGCGCTGTTGGTTCAGAGGGTGTTTGTCCCTTCCTGGATGTTGATTCCGGGGGTAGTATGTTTGTCCGCCCTGACGCCCCCATTGTGCTGGTCTGGACAGACTCCTGGTGTTTAACGGCTTGTTGCTTTGCTGGCTAGCGTTACGAGGGGGATTCGTAAAGGTTTTCCTCGGTGACTTCAACTCCAGGGCAATACGATCAAGAGTTTTAAAGGATTTCACGCGCTCTTCTAATTTCTCCTCAAATAACAATTTATCTACAGGGGCAGTGACCAGGGTGTCTTTTAGATTCTTATCTAAGTTTATGGAGGCCAATTCTCTCCTGCTCACCGTTTCTATGTTAAAAAGGTCTGCTAGGACTCTTCCTGCATCACCTAACTGTTGGATACAATTTCCTCCCCCCCTTCTTTAAATAATGTGGTTATCACATTTCCGACAGCCGTAAGTGCGGTGCCAATTTGGTTTTGTATGGCTACTAAACGGGCATCCCGTCGAGCTACTGATTCAGATACAGCTTTTTCCACCATCGGATTAAGCTTTGGTGGGGCTAGAAGAGCGCAATTTTCAGGAATCAAGTATTTTTCCATGATTTTTGCACGATCCTCTTCCCCCAAGCCATTTTTTAGTATAGTTATCCATCTAGCTGCTAGATCTTTTTGTAACCGCGGCGCAAAACCGCTAACTGTGGAGATATCCGTCCCAGTTAGTGTTAACTGCTCTTGATTTAATTCAGGAGAAGACGGTTCCCCTTCTTGTTCTTTATCGACGTTTGCTATCATATTTTCTGGTAACGGACTATTATGACCTGATAACCATTCGCTTTCATTGTCATCATCTTGTGATGGCGTTTGCGTTGGCGAGCTTCCAACAGTGTCCTCATGTCGGGGCTCTTTGACAACATCTTCGTGTCGGTGCCGCTCAACAACGCGTTCGTGTCGAGGTCTATGGTGAGCAGAGGTCACATCTTCGTGCCTCTTTTTTGTAGTTCTTTTGGAAACCACTCGTTCAGTGATTTGGGGGCTGCACGATTTGTTTCGGTGCCCTCGTCTTTGTCCATTGTGTTCTAATTTTTTCTCCAGCTCCTGTATTCTTTTCTTGAGGCCCTTCCACTCACTATTCACATCCTTTTGCGGGCTATCACAACTTTTCCGCCTTTTGGACCGGGTGTCCTTTTCCCGATAATCCCGGCTAGCACTTCTATCGCGACGGCGACGAGATCTATCCCGCTTCGGCATGACACATATGCGAAAAAACCGATAAAAATCACAACGTACTGCGTTAGTCGACACACGTAAGAAGAATGACGATCAAACGGAATGAGGTGCGGCAAGCGGGGTTTGTTTATTTTTCATTTAACTGTGTGGTCGAAACTACGATAAGGAGTTCTACGTAATCACTTATTTACGAAAACGAGGCCGAAATATAATTCATACCATAACAAGCTTTTAAGGGAATTTTTAATATTCTCTAGACCTTTTTCCGTTATAGTTCTTACACTTACCATCTTCCGTTCAACCTTACAGTTTATGTTCAAAGTAATACACTGACCAAAATGATCGGATATTGAAGGATTCACTACCTTAGTACTATAATCATTTACGTTTAAATTAGTCAGTATACTATCAATACAAGTGGCAGAATGTCGCGAAACCCTAGTACTCTGGCTGATCGTTATATCCAAACCAAAGCCATCCACAATATCCTGAAAGTCAGATTTTTCTCTAGATAATTCATCAAAACGGACGTTAAAGTCCCCTAATATTATTAATTTCTTATATTTTTCAGAAACGAAACTGAGCAATGTTTCAAATTGGTCAAAAAATGCCTGCATGTTGGCAGAACAAGATCGGTATACACAAATAATTCATATCCTATCAGGTATAACTTCGATTGCACAGAAATCCGCAGTCATCTCCAGTGCAAACTGGCTAATATCAATCAATCTGCATATCAGACCTGAGCGGATATATATGCACACGCCACCGTGAGCATGATCAGATCGACAGAAAGAAGAGACCAGCAACCGGATTCTATTGTACGATACGAAAATATCGAGTAGGTCGATTTCGAATACGATTTAATCGGATTTAGGTATTCTATTTTACGGATCGAGTTTGTTCGGCTTTGGAAAGCACTTTTGATGGAAATAGCTTGTTATCCGATGGTGCGAACATAGGAAAGATGGTCGCAACACGGATGTCAGATGGTTTTTATTACTTTTTATTTGAATTTTCGGTTCCACGGTTGCTGGTTTGTCTGGGTTAATTTATTTTTGTTCATTCAAAATGTTTTTTAAAATAAGAGAAGCCCACTGGCAAGTATTGCTAGATTTTATGGATGATCACAGAGATTTCGCCAATGGCCGATTTGTGGGGTCCCAAGGACGAGAAAGGCAAAAAATTATGTGGCCTGAAGTAACAAACCGATTAAACGCGTTAGGATTTGGGGAAAAATCACCAGAGAAATGGCAGAAGGTAAAAATTAATTTTGTTCTAGTTGATTTATTGATTTAAGTTACATTTTGTATTGCTTCAAAATATTTTTCTTTTAAATGTTATTATTTTCTAGACGTGGGTTGATTTCAAATACCAAATAAAAAAGAAGGGCAGTCAAATAAAAGTAGACCAACGTGCTACTGGTGGTGGTCCTCCTTCTTCCACCCCCCTTTAATAGTTTTGAGCTAAAGGCCCTTGATATATTAGGAGGAAAGCAGTTTTATTTGAGTGTGGGAAATTCCGAAGTTGGAACGCGGAATACAAATACAGTAAGTTTTGTCCTACAATTACTCGGCCTTCAGCATGCATGAAATAAAATTTAATTATTTCTTTGCAATATCAAACTTAACTAACACACAGCATTATTTTTTAACATTGTATTCAATCAAGATGTGGCTATAGCACCTAAACGTACTGCAATATCAGAAACGCAAAATTTCACACCTACTACAAAACCATCAACCTCAAAGGATTTATTGTTCAAAGACTGTTTATCGCCAAAGTCTGAAGCGAACCTGAAGAGACCCATTGATCATAATTATGATTACACACCGCCTCCAAAAAAAAACAAAAGGAAATGAAATTGACGAAGCACAAAGAGACTATACACCGTCTAAAAGAGATCAAAAATTAATTAGACGATTTTAAAAACATAGTGAAAGATGGTTTAAGTGATATTACCAGTGCAATTCGCTCTAGGAATAAGTAAAATTAAATATTTTGAAATATTTTTATTCCATTATTAAATTATTGTTTTAAAAATGATGGTATAATATTATTTTTTGTATTTTCTTCTAATACCTATTTTTGAAAAGTTAATAAAACACATTAAAGATTTCTATATTTTCATTTTATTTAGAGTAAAAATATCTATTTACAATATTATTACGAACTCTTGCACCTTCAACATTATCAACATTTCTTTGAATTGGGGCGATCTGTTCAATATCATCGTCATGCCATTCTATCTCATAGTCTATTAAATTTTCATCAACACACATATCGTGTAATATTGCGAACGCACAAGCTTTTATTAAGTTGCATACAAAATGAGGTTCATAACGTGTTTAGGACTGTGCTGTTCTCCTTTGAAGAATATTCCTTACTTCTTTGAACTGCGCACCTTCCACAAATAAATCGCCGGTTTCATGGTTCAGGTACAGGATTTTATTGACAAACATGGATCATTATAAAATGAGCGACATGCTCAATATTCTAAATCTAATTTAGAGAGACATTAAAGCCGTGAATACATTTCGGTTTCGATTCTTATTCTCAGTTAAAAACAATACGAGCATTGACTTGACATTGACATCGACGGTCGTCAAGTGCGACCCGTTCTCGTATAATTCAAGGTATCATCTACCAGTCTACGTTTTAACTTTAAAGTAAGAACACAAAGGTACATAATTATTTGAACGTGACATAACGAGCTGATCTTCCTTTTAAAATACATCGAAACCTCATTTTCAACAATCCAATACAACGTTCTACAACATTTCTTGCTGAAGCCAGTGTGTTATTATATGCAACTTCATGGCCATTTTCTACATTTATAAATGGGGTTAATAAATATGGTTGCAGAGGGTACCCTGAATCACCAATAAATCAACCTCTCTCTCGATTTTGAAAAATATTACTCATATATTGCTGTGCCTGAGAAGTTCGCCAAATAAAAGAATCATATGTAGACCCACCATAATTTGCAAATAAACCTCTTATTTTTAATTTATGATCACATACAACTTGTGTATTTATAGAATGGTATCCCTTTCTTATTTATATAATTTTGTTCATTCTCCTTTGGCTTTAATATTGCTACATGAAAACCATCAATGACTCCTACAACTCCAGGGAATCCCCATCTACGCATAATTTCATTTTTAATAAGATTCCTTTCATTTGGTGTTGACAACACTATAAAATCATTTGCCAAGATCGCTAATGCATCGGTAACTTGATGGATACATCGATGAATTGCTGTTTGACTAAGTCCGCTAAAATATTCCTGGCCTATACACCGTTGGTAAGATCCGGTCGCGTAAAATCTTACTGCTGTTTTGACTTTATTCTCAACAGGTATTCCCTTCAGAGATATTCTTTGGGGCAAATGTGGGGTTAAAATATCAATTAATATTCTGGCTAATCTAAAAATGCTTAAAATATTTTTCTTTACATTTTTATTTGACACAAAACCATTGCCTTATATCCAAAGTATCAAATGGAACAATATAATACTTTTTATTTACCTCTTATTTAATTTAAACAGCTCAATAAACCGTGATTCTGGTAGATTGAAAGGTTTGCTGCAGTTTCGTAATTCTTGTCTTCCCCGTCGCAATATCAAATTATTTTCCATCTCTTCAGCCAAACGTATTCTCTCTCTTACAATCGGCAACATTATAAATAAAATTATTGTAAGGAGAACTAGATTACTTTTGAAAATCAACAACCAAAATAAAACTCATATACACCTCCCAAAAATGTAAATAAATAATCATACGTCAACAAAATGACAGCTTTCCGTCGAAAATGGTTCAATACGACACCTAAATAATCATCGAATAACTCGAATCGTATTATTACGATCACTCGTATAATTATTACGGAGCGCTCGTCGTCCAGTCGATACGGCTGATACGATCGCATCGTACAATAGAATCCCGCTGCAGATCAAACCCCACTACATTATAATAAGACAATGTGTCCTTATTGAGTTCCCAATGTTCACTGATACATAAAACATCAAATTTATTAACTTCAAGAAATATTGAAATATCATCAATTTTGTCCTTGAACGTTCAGATGAAAAACCACTAAGCTGTGGATTTTGTCAGAAGAATCGCGTTCTTTCTTCATCTCGGTGGTCTCTATCCGGACTTCATTTGAAAAAAAATATTAATTCGAGTGCCTAAGGCCCATCTGCTTGGTTCCAGAAAACTCTCCAGCCGGCACCCAAAACTGCCAATTTGACGACAGGTTGACTCAAAAGTCGCCGAACCAAAATCCAACTTGGGATAATCTTTCAACCCCCACTACGAAAATTATGACTGACATGACAATCGCGCACAACAACCAAAAATCGATAACCAATCAAAATTCAGTACGCAAAAATCAATAAACCCCAACATTTGCGCACGAGGTTGAAGATTTAAGACAATGACACGTATTCGGAAACGGATATTTCTCAAATTAACCTAAACTTCGGGAAATTCAATCCGCCCAAAATTGAAGCTTGTCTAGAGACGCAAATTTTATTTTCCATTGAATCGGACTGACTAAAGTAACGTAGAGCGATGCAACACGACTGGGCGAAACTACGAGGGTGTTTCGCTAACAAATATAATTGCGCTCGAAACGCTAAATGGTGGCAGCGAGTCCTAATGGTATTTTCGCAATAATCGAAAATATCGGCCCGTGATAACTCCCCCTCTCCTACGATAGGAGGCAAACCTTCTAACGGCGATACTCATAATTAAAATAGAAAAGAATTAAAATTGAATAAAATGTCGGAGAGTATGCACAAGAAACGTCAACCCCAGTACAGGAATTCAAATTAGGAACTTACATGGGAAGGTAATAATAATCCACTAAAAGTAACAGAACTACTAACTAATAACCTGTTACTAACGGACTCCCATACTTTGGGGCCACAAATTACCAATCCATAATCAATGGATTCTCATATCACCAAACCTAATAAAACTATAACCTAACCCTATAACTAACAAGAAGGACCTACATCAACGGATTCCCGGGCAGTACTCCACAGGTGAGTGACCGTATACTCCCGAGGACGGGCCAGGGACGCAAACGTAAGGTAAATTAACAAGGTAAGGCAACAAAATAAGATAAGGTAAGATAACGAGATAAGGTGAAAGACCGTATGCTTCCGAGGACGGACCAGGGACACAAACTTAAGGTAAATTAACAAGGTAAGGTAAGGCAACAAAATAAGACAAGGCAAGATAACGAGATAAGGTAAAGAAAATGACTAGATGTCCATTTCCAACTAATAACCAAAAGGTAATTTAACCATTAATCAAAAGATAATAAATGTAAAGAAATTGTGAGGACCTCACACCATTTTCGCGTAATGACAGGGTAATTATTTGACAGTAAATATGAAAGGGAAAGAGAAAAAAAAGACTAACCATGAACGTCGTGAATTTACACAAGCTAACTGACACTGATAAGATAAGAAACGTTGGTCATTCGGTATCTGACTCCGCACTCGCAGTCGATGGATCACAAAAGGGTTTCAGATCTTGCACGTGCCATACACCCTTCGATTCGCCTGACTCATCCTGTAATACGTATGACCAAGAGTCACATTTACGCTTAACGATAAAGGGACCAAGATATTCCGGCGCTAGCTTCGATGTATAGTAGTTAGTTGCATCGGAGAGACTTTTGTTCTTCCGCCACACCTTTTCACCTGGATCAAAACTAAGAGGTCGTCTGCGCAGATTACACCTTTGGGCGTTATTCGTACTGGCTGACTTGATCCTTGCTCGGACTTGCTGATATAGTTTGACAAAGCCCTCTTGACGTTTCTTGATATAGGAATCAAAGTCCACACCAGAGTTTGGTAATTTGACCGAAAGGTCATGCCCGTATAGTGTGTGTTATCTGCCAAACAATATAAAGTAAGGACTGTAGATACCTAGTAGTTTCGCTTGGTGATGTTCAGATAGAGCAGCTAATTTCACTCAGACGTTCATCCCAAGTCCTATGATTTTCCTGTCGAACATAGGTACGCAACATAGTCTTAATAACCCGATTGTGACGTTCTGACGGGTTTGCGCGGGGATTACATTTCGCTGTAAAAAATCTGAGTTTTATATCCCCTACACAACGCTTGGAATTCCTTTGATTCCATCTGGACACCATTATCGCAAGTGAGGAACATTGGCGAGCCATAAAGAAGGAAGACATTTCCAACACAATCCGTACAGGATTTTACATACTTTACAACATCTGCCTTCATTTTAGGCCAGTAATAGTCTTGGCGAATTTTTCCGTAAGTTTTGAACACACCTACATGCCCAGCAGCTGGTATGTTGTGACAACGCTGGAAAATGTCTTTCCTCATATCTTTTGGAACTACTATCTTCCAATTATCAGAAGGGGAAGACAATTCAAGGAGAGTGGGTTTCACAAACTTATAGAGAATGGAACTGTTCACACGCTAAATAGTGAATTTTACGGGACATTTCTTCACCCTCTGCATCATATTCAGATACCATTTGTCTTTGGTGTTCGACGGATCGAATGTCCACAACATTTTTTCAAGCTGATGAACAATACTGTGTTTGGGAAAACGTTCCTCGGATCGAATCTTGGCGGATCCAGGGCTTTAACAGAATCGACCGAAACAGGCACTGATCTAAAAACAAAGTCAGGAACAATATGGTATTTACCTTCTCGATGGATAAGCTCAAAGTCAAACTATAGGAGGCGCAGCTGCCAACGTGCTAGGGGACCTTGTGGATCCTTTAACCTATGAAGCCATAACAGAGATGCGTGATCGGTGATGACCTTGAAATGAACATGGTCTAAATAATGTCTCAATTTCTCAACGCTCCAAATCACAGCAAGGCACTTCTTCTCAGTGACGGATAGCTTCATTTCCTGCCTCATTAGAGATCTAGACAGATAACAAATTAATTTTTCACTATCACCGAACTGCTGCGTTAAAACTGCTCCTAGACCATAAGATGATGCATCAGTCTGCAAACAAAACTCCTTCTCTAAATCAAGATAGGTGCCGTTATTAAACACTCCTTCAAAGCAGTAAAAGACTTCTGACAATCTGATATCCAATTCCATTTGGTGTTCTTCTTAGTCAAATGGAGGATAGGTGCCAATAGTGACGAGAAATTTGGGACGAAACGTCTATACCAGGAGGCTGTTCCAATAAAACGGCGTATTTCATTGATATTCTGAGGCGGTTGAATGTTGACAATGGCGTCAACTTTCTCTGGATCTGGTCTCAAGCCCTTGCTATCGACTAAATAACCCAAGCACCGCAATTCGGGTTTGCAAAAATTGCACTTATCAGGGGATACGATAAGACCAGCCTCACGAAGACGGTCAAATACTGTGTTCAATAATCCCAGATGTTCTGGAAAGGAGCTCGAAATGATTACTATGTGGTCCAAATATACCATTACGTTAGGTTCTAATTCAGGTCCCAAAATAGTGTCTACAATGCGTTGCCAAGCGCATTGGATAAATCAAAAGGCATTCTACGGAACTGGCACAATCCTCGGCCTGGTACTGTAAACGCGGCATACGTGAGGACTCACTCAGGGGTACCTGTCAAAATGCGATAGTACTGATAAATTTGGTGCTTCGCAAACGGTCTAAAATGGTGGAAATGTAAGGAATGGGGTAGGCATCCTTCTTTGAACACGAGTTGAGCTTTCGAAAGTCGATGCAAAATCGAAATTTACCGTCTTTCTTACGAGCCAAACAGACAGGACTTGACCACGGACTACTGGATCTCTCAATCACTCTTAACTTCAGCATTTCTTCGACCTCTTCATCGATAAACTTTTCCTTGTACAGAGACTTAAATAAAAGCTATAGGAGTAGAAAATCATGAATTTTATTCGTTATTATTTAATAAAAATGATATTATTCATCAATTTCAAAGTCCTGTATTTAGAAATACTATTGTGGTTGGAGACGATTGGCTAGCAACACCTTTTATGTCTTTCAAAGGTCAAGAGTTTGCAAACCAAGTAAGTACGGAATCAGCTGCAATAAACAACTTATTATGTTGGTTTGATTTATATAATATTGATTTAAAAGTATTAAAATCATTAGGCAAAGAACAGGATTATAAAGTTAATATCTTAGAAGCTATAAAGACTTCTGCTTTACAATATTGATGGAAGATAAACAAAAGACTGAAGAACAAATTACATTATAGCGTTACGTATTTATGAAAGGATTCATTGCTCCTCCAAATCCTATTCTTTTTCACAAACATATAGAAAAATTACCTACCTGAGAAAATTACTTCTTTATTAACTTTATGGGTAGTCAGGAGGACTATTAAAAGTATGAAATGAATCTTGAAAAGTGGTGGATTCCCTACAAATCAAGTGCAGAATGAAGAGGTAGCAAGTACATTGAATTTTACTTTTATATCACATATAAATGTTTTCAACCCGATCACCTTTAATGATATTCAATACCATCAATTGGTGAACATATTTTATATAGGTTATGAGAAAAACAAATTTCAAAAAATGGAAGGAAATAAGATAGGAAGCTTGTATTCTAAATTAATTGAAGTGGATAAGAAATTAGAATAGAAACTGTAAATCCTTGGGATTTTTATTTAGGAGTGAATGAAATAGAGCCAAAGAATCCTCACTTATATAGTAGGAAATTAATCAATGCCTGTATATTTAAACACAAACAAAGATTAATTACCTAATACTTATGGGGATAATGTATTACAAACAATAGAAAATAATATTATGAACAAATTAGCTACTGTAAATGCTGTTGACGTATTCACAACTACTAAAGCTATTAATTTATGGAATTCTGAAGAATATGGAAGTGCTGATGCTATTATAAAAGAAGGAAGAGTCCGTATTAAAAGGAAAATTCAATTGCAATCTCAAAATAAAAAACATATCAATAAAGATGATAACATGGCAACTAATTTAAAAACTGAAAATGAGGACTCAAGTAAATACTCCGAAGATAATAAAAATAAACGCTCTTTATTTGTCACTTATTTTAAACAATTTCGATTTAGTGATAAATTAATAGCTCATGGTTCTAAAATTTTACAACAATATCCTACATTTAATGAACTCTTAAATTATTGTTTAGAAGAATTAAAAACAATGACTCATGTCGATATAAAACTTTTTGATAAAGAACAACACGGACGCATAAGGGAAATATCTCTCATTACTTTAACTTGTCGAGTCGTCCAATTTGTAGTAGAAATTATGGCAGATGAAGTAGCAAAGTTATCACCTGATGATTCTTTAGCAAATCCTTCTTTAAAAGATATAAGGAGAATAGATTTAATGTTACATGTAAGAGAAAATACGAAAGGTAAGCCTTCTTTAAATATTTTTGATAATAAAGATGCTACAAAATGAAACCAAGCTTGCCACGCACTTTTCTTTCGAAAAGGAAATCCTTTTTTTTAATTTTAAAAAATGAATAAAAGTTAAAAATTAAATTAAATTAAGAGATGTTCAAAGCTTGTGG
>MU189046.1:85068-98409 GCA_016904865.1 Pissodes strobi | reverse complement strand
TATATATATATATTTTAAATCTTACTCTAAATACCTATCTTAAAAGATATCTATTTCGATGTTTGTGAAACACACTGTACTTAACGTGACTTGGTCTATACAACTATCAATACCAACCAACAAAGTAATACAATAAGTAAGGGGATGAGGTTAGGTGTCTTTAGACTTAGGCAATACCAAATTTAAGTAAAAACGGATCCCTACTTTTACTTATTTTAGTAGTGTCGCGCTATATCGTCAATCTGACTCACTGTGCGGCGGCCTCCAAGTGTTACATGTCACACGTCCGAGCATGACAGCACAGTCTAGGAACAAGGGTGCTGAACGTGCGTTTTCATTTCAAAAAGATAAAAAAAATATAGAATAAGCCTGTCCATTTGGAATTAATCCACGTTAAACTCTCCTACTTGTATTGACAACTTTATTTGCTTTACTTTAATGCACAAACAATGCGTGGAAATTTGGTATATGTCAAATACAAATACAAATAGTGAATATGCGAATATACATTCCAAAAGCTGAATACAAAATTCCTTGTTTTATTTTTTAGCGTTACGTACAAATCTGGCGCACTTTCAAATTTGCATAAACTGATTTTTGTTTGCGTTAATATATACCGCACATTCAGTTTAAATGACGACTCGTGTTAATTTTCTAAAAACATTGATGATGAATAGCAGAACAATGCCTTTATCAGTTGAAGTGAAATTATGGCATAATTTTTAAGTTTATTTTACTTTGATTAAATACAATACCCAATATGTGCACGATATATCATCGGGACATAATTTCAACTTATACTTATAAATTCCAAATCGGATTTTTGTGCAGAGCAGTTTTAAGAACTAAGTTATTTGATCTAATAACAATTTGGGAAAAAGTTGTATTTAGCACAACATGAGAAGCTGAAAATATGCATGTTTAAATAAAAAAATCTGAGGGTGCCACACTAATCCAAACATGTCAGAAACCACATTTTTGTTCTACTAATTTGCTGCTTAATTAAACATGTTAACATTATATTTGGCAGACTTTTACTTTTAGTAAACTTTTAGTATAAATTATTGTGCTTTTCATGCTTACCCTGTATAACACAGCTCAAAATATCTTTAAAATAGCAGATCAAACATTCTTTTTGTCAATAAACTTGAATTTCACTTTAAAACTTATATATTAGCAATAGTTTAGCTGGGAACGACCGTGATCGTAAAAACACTTTTATCAAGAAATAATAAGAGCAATTCAGGGCTCATCGCCATTGTTAAAAAATGTTGGTTTTGTCGATAATTATATCATAATTATATACTAGTTTGTTATATATCTATGTAAACCTATGCAAGTATGCAAGATAACATTTAACTAATATTACCATTTATGTACATCCTATAAAAGCGCACTTGGAATGGTACAGACAGTTCTATTAGCTTTCGGTCTTCACCGAGTTACTCAGTCTCACGTAGTTTTAAAAATAAGTTATATCATTATCGAAATAAAACTGGCGCAGTCGGGATTTGTCGGCGATGTTATTGGATTATCAGTGCGCGTAAATTCGGCAATACGTAAAGAAAATTTCATCGTGAAAAGACTAAACTTGTGACCAATACCAGTGTGGATAATCCGTAGCATTGATCTGTTTCAATAGTTTACCGACAATCAATCAAACAACATCCAACCGAGTGCCTCAGAGGTGAGCACCTGCCTCCATTAAGAGAGCTACAGTTAATTTCCAAATGTAGGAAGTCAGCGGCCAATCCGGACGCTATTAGGCACGTTAACCTACAGCGCCTACATAGGATTAGAAGACGCTTTTGGGCAGAGAACTCACAACGTCAACCCTAGAATTAGAACTTCATAGGATTAGAAGACACTTTTGCGCAGATAACACATATCGTCAACCCTAGAACAAGAACTTCAAGAACTTCGAGAGCTTCAAGAACCTCGAGAGCTTCAGGAAACTTTCAACAGCAACTACAATTAAAGAATAAGATGCTGCTCCTTCTGATGCCATTATCATTAGTACTGAATTGAACAATTACCTAATCCTTTTTTATCAGTCCACCAAGGAATCGCCTACGTAACTCATCAACATAGAACTATATATTATCATATTAACATAACTAATATATGATCGAATATTCATGACACCGAAAGACCCTTACAAAAACTAAATAAAACTAAGTTCATAAAATGATACTCTATTATATAATCTCTTATTAACTATATTAGGATATTTAATCTCTGACATAAAAGGTATTAAATATACTTTATCTTAATATTCTATAAAAAGAAAGAAACTTGGTCTTTTTAATTTCGTTGGTACAGCACAGAAATGGCTCTATGGTACATTAGACCCTATTGATGGCAAAAGACACGATAATTATATTAAAAATCATTGAAGTCTAACTACTCAAAAATTAGTTCTTATGCAATTATCAGAAAACATCGATAAACACCTTGAAATCGTAAAAACTAATGAAAACAATATTCTGAAACAATTTGATGCTGTTACTAGAGAAATTCAAGTTTCTTCTAACGCATTACAACTTTCTCTAATATTTGGCGATTTAAATAAGAACATTGCTATAAATCAAACAATTTGTACTAATATGTAAAATGCAATTAATTTCACAGAACTCGGTATGTTACACTATAGTATACTAGTCTGTTATATATATCGATGTAAACCTATGCAAGTATACAAGATAGTATTTAGCTAATATCAGCGTTTATGCATATCCTATTGTCACGAATTGTATTTTTTATCTGTGATGCCATGCCTTACTTAGCGTGTAGGAGAGTAACTCAGATTTAGGAACGCACTACGTCAAATTGAGAAGAGATAATAAAGGAGACACATCGATAAAAACAGTAACAAGTTTATTTACAAACAAACTTAACAACGGTTAGACTGTATACTAATAAAGGCGTGTTTAATATTATAGATGAATTAAGAGTTTACACTATACCCAATTCATATGAAATGCATGTCTTCTCGAGAGAGGCTTAGTTCAAAGTTTGTCTAGCAAGCGACGTCACTATTTTATTAATAAAGCTTATGTGAGCGGGTTGTCTTTTATTTAGGTATTTGTTCTGATATTTATAAGGTAAGTCTTTTAAGGTTATCACAAATTGCTAAGGTACCATCGCGCCGAAAAAAATCTGGGACAACAAAGTTCTCGTTGTTGAATAGCTCCTAGGCTATAAAGAGTATGCAAAATCTATTGAGGATAGGTTATCATTGTTGTCATGGAAATGAAAAGGTTAAATACCGAAACAATAATATAGCACCGTTTGTAAAAGTACGAGGAAAAATGGAAATACGTATGTTTATTGTTTTAAAATGTAACAAAAATAAAAACGAGCTTTTTTAATATTGGTATTTGCACCGTTATTATCGTTAGGCTTGGAAACGACGTGGCATACTTAACACTAGGTTATATTATATTATAATATATTTCTTTTGACACATCCGTCAGTCACATAATTAAATCAAACTGATAAACAAGCTAATAGTCCGGCAGATTAGACTACATTTTGCTGTCCCAGTTTTTTTTCGGCACGATGGTACTTTCACTACTTTCTAAAACTCCCCAAAAACTATCCCTTTACTGGAAATTCTGATACTTCACAAATTCGATTCACTCTTATACCTTTAGTAGCCCCTAAATGCCGTATACCTGTGCATACGTTCATCCAGGTTAGGTAAGGACCTGACAACCTTATACCTGTGCATAAGTGTTATCAGTTATGGGGGTTGTGGGATAGAACAGCTAGAAGTAGACGTACCTGTATACTGCCTCGCAACTAGACTGAGCGGTTTGAGATACCCGAAAGCCTGATTAACTTGGCGTTTGCCTGCGTATTTATATGTTACAAAATGCTGATGGCTGCATCATTAAGGATTAAAGTCGCTCCCGTCGACCGCTCAAGTTGTTTATAATTAACAGTGAATGTTTATATAACATTTTTCAAGTTCAAGTTCAAACTTACGACAGGGTGATATTTAATTAATGAGTTTAATTAGTTCACACATTCCCCCTCCCTGATAACGTTGGTCCTCAAAGTTTTAACCTGACTTATTTGTTTTAAAAGAGAGAGAACCGAGCTCAATTCGAGAAGACATACTGTATTGCACCTAATTTTATTATAATTTAATATATATTTCGTCAGTTGACTTGTTCTGGCTTAGATCCACCCATTTCCATTTCGTGTAGTCGTAAGTTCTTACGTGGTTTGCCTCGCTCTTTGTGCTAGTTATAGGTACATGCAACAAAAGAAAAATAGTTTTACAAGTTATATTAACAATGTTATAATCTTAACCTATGTTTTCTTATTTGTGACGTTTTTTGTTGTCTTATTAACAAAATCATAATTTGTTAAACTCGGCTTTTTACTAGAGATGTATTATTTCAAAATTTATTTGCTTCTATGGCGAATAACGTTTTACGTTTGTGTTAATAAAGCAACTACGTGACCAACGTATTATTTAAATACGGTTCTGTCTTTAACTTATTACTAATTATATATGATAAAAACTCTCTCGATTTGATTTCTTTAAGCTTATTGATCTATTATACCTTATATCTAGTGCAAACCAATCCGTTTTGAGAACATCTTTTTATACTGGCTTATAATGCCATTTTTTAAAACTAGATTTTTATGTCTATGGACAATAAATTACCTTTAATATGATATCTCCTCTATTAAGATGCGTCCATTCCAACAGAGGTGACATTAATTCATTGTCTTTATAGCTGCTAGTTTTGGGAAAAGGTCTGTTAATGGGGTATATCTATAAAGATAATGAATTTTTTACCTTGGCATTAAAAAGCAACTCATTGCGGCTCTGTCTAAAAATAAATTACCTATCCTATATAAACAATATTACGGTATGTTAAACTTATTTCTTCTTAGAATAAAATCCAAACGCCGTTCCTGTCTATATTCTATTTAGCCATTGTTCTTTACTTCTTATTTTTAAATCCATTATTTACAAATTTATCAAAACTATATAGTATATAGACTGTCTCTATGTATACAATATTTGCTTAACAGCATCATAACAGTTTATTGACTCAATTATATTTCTTGACTTATCCAAAACTTGCTGATATTGGTATATCAAATGACTCAATTTATTTTACTTGCTGACTTCATTCAACATGCTAGTTTTACAAATTATGCAACATATCATTTTTATGACTTTATGAATCTTATTATTTTCTCCAAGTTATTGACTTGCCATGTGATCTTGTGTCACTTTATAATAATGGTATTCAAATTACATTTACAGTAAACATGATGTAAATTAACGTAATTAATGAAAACTATACGTTACTATACGTTTAGCTGTTCCTCATAGATGGCGACTGGATACTGGATATGCCATCTTTGTTTGCAGATTCCTGCGCTGTCGGCTGTCGGACGTTTTCTGTAGGTAGTTTGCTTTTGTGTTGCGGAATGCTTGTTTACACAAAGCATGGTAGATGGTGCTCGTAGTGGTCTTCTTTTGCAATGCTGTCTATCGTCACATGTGCTATCGTAGTCTCGTAGTGGGTTATTTGTTCCTTGATTTTCTTGCTTTTCCGTGTGTTGGCATTCGATGAGCTAAATAATACAATCAAATATAAGTATCGTGAATGGTGATAATTATTCTGACAAATGTGCCTCATTTTGGTCGACTTGTGCTACTGAAATTTGACATTGGCATAGGCACGAGATTTTTGGCAATATTGGCAAGATTTGATCTGGAATAAACTCTTAAGGTTTGTTATTTTCTAAAATTATTTATTAAATTATCTAATTGGTTGACTACTGCTGCAGGTATTTCGTCCATATATTATAAATTCTTATACTTTTCAATCTTCTAGGAATCCCTAGTCGAAGAATGGGGATACTTCTGGTAGTGATTGTTCGAATGGCCAAGTCCTGTATGGACTCGATTGGTGTTTTCCAATGGCTCCTGACTGGTCCTGGATTGTGATCCATGCTGCATGTTCTCAAGGTAAGGTTATATATACATTATTTGCAATTTCTTACTGCTTTTCTATACACTTCTTGGTTTCACTTACATATACATTTTCCCATATATTTATTTTATTCTATGTTTCTTATATTTACTTTCCATATCTAGTTTTGCTATTTATTCGGTATTCTATGTATCTATGCTATGCTATCTCTCTATGCTTCATTACGTGAGTAGCTTTATGTAAACAATATAGGACATTGGAATTATGATATGCAATGTATCTATGCTTTATTACGTTACTAGCTTTATGCAAATTGTGTAGGACAGAGAAATATTATATTATTATTTCTATATCCACGTATGCTCTCACAAATTATATAAACATCCTTTGCTTATATATTTCTCCATTATTTCACTTTATTAGCTTTACATAAACACCTTTCGCTTACATATTTTCTCACTATGTCTTCTTATCACAAAAACAACTTCTTCTATATTTCTTCTCACTTTACATAAACAACTTATGTATGCTTCTTCTATATTCTTCATGCTTTACATAAACATTTTTTGCTTACGTAACATTTCACCTGGGTACTTTGCCCTTGAGCTTCTCTGGTACCAAATTATTTGCTCGACTTCGTTGAACGTCAGCGTAGCTACTTCAGTCCCTATATGCTCAACTTTTCCATGCCTACATTTCTTGCTGTGACGTTATCTTTTAGACCATCCATCGTTGCAGTTTTATTTAGGCCGGAGAACATTTTATTTTATAATACTTCCTCGTATACACATCTATTCCTCCTATATATACGTTCAATACACAATTTTAATGGCAACTCACATTTACTTGTGCGTTACTGTATATATCTTCACATTTGCCTCACCTATTTAACTTGCATACATAGTTTACTACTCTTCTCGCTAATATTCACCTAATTCATTCTTCTAACTTCATTTTTCTTCATAAATCCTTCAATATCCTATTATATTATATAATGTTTATTACTCTATATTCAGTTTATTAACATCCTAAGTGTTTTATTTATATATTTATCTTATTAATACTCGAGCTTATATTATGCTATGTTTCACTATATATTTTTCTTATTTATATTTTAATCTCCTAAGTGCCTTGTATATATCATTTTCTATGAGCACTTGGGATTTATGTTTACACTATTTACATTTTGAAGCTTCGCGTCTCTCCTAGATTTTGTGTTTTGTTTTAGTTGCTTAGTTTCTTCTTTTTACTTGAGTACTTGTTCCATATAATCACATTTTCCTGTCTTCGTCCTCTTCAATACTTTCTCCTGCTTGCTCCATGGTTTCCTTTAGTTTCTCCTATACAAATCTGTTGTACTGCTACATATACCTAACTATATCTGTGTTTTCGGTATTGACCCTCGCCAAAAAATAGCACAACGTAGCTAATACTTTTTGTTTGTTCCAGGTATGAACATAGACCCCTAGATGGCGCTTGTGACGTCGACCGCCCGTACTTCAGCGAGCGTCCGTAGATGCAGCACTTGTCCGTACTCTGTCTTTGGTGACGCCGACCGTCCGTAGATGGCAGCACTTGGCCATACCTCGGTGCGTGATTCGAAACCAATATGTATAGATTTTATGCAATAGCTAAACTGACCTAGCCTGCGTTTATTAAATGTTTAATTACTTAATGATTTTACTTGATTTTATTGTTTAATTTAATGTATTACTGTTGTTGTGATGTAGATTCATTAAGATGGCGACACTAGGCCCAATTAACACTAAATTGCTTGGCGTCACTATTTTAGATGTGGCGTAGATGAATTATGAGTGTCACGACGCTCAAATTAAATCACTTGGCAAGCAAGGGTGGCTTATTTTAAAGTTTATTGGCATAGCGATGTCACTATTTTATTAATAAAGTTTATGTGAGCGGGTTGTCTTTTATTTAGGTATTTGTTCTGATATTTATAAGGTAAGTCTTTTAAGGTTATCACAAATTGCTAAGGCACTTTCACTACTTTTTAAAACTCCCCAAAAACTATCCCTTTATTGGAAATTCTGATACTTCACAAATTGGACTCTCTCTTAAACTTTTAGTAGCCCCTAAATGCCGTATACCTGTGCATACGTTCATTCAGGTTAGGTAAGGACCTGACAACCTTATACCTGTGCATAAGTGTTCTCAGTTATGGGGGTTGTGGGATAGAACAGCTAGACGTAGACGTACCTGTGTACTGCCTCGCAACTAGACTGAGCGGTTTGAGAGACTCGAAAGCCTGATTAACTTGGCGTTTGCCTGCGTATTTATATGTTATAAAATGCTGATGGCTGCATCATAAATGATTAAAGTCACTCCTGTCGACCGCTCAAGTTGTTTATAATTAACAGTGAATGTTTATATAACATTTTTCAAGTTCAAGTTCAAACTTACTACAGGGTGATATTTAATTAATGAGTTTAATTAGTTCACACTATAAAAGCGCACTTGGAATGGTACAGACAGTTCTATTAGCTTTCGGTCTTCACCGAGTTAGTTAGTCTCGCGTAGTTTAAAGTTAATTTTAGTTTTTTAAAAATAAGTTATTTCATTATCGAAATAAAACTAGATATTACAGCGACAATAAAGTTCTTCTCCGATTGACAGCAAATATTAATTTTGAAGACATATATCAATCAGCAAAGTATTACTTTTCCTGCCTTCGCAGCAAAGTAAGTACTTTCCTTCCTAGGCAGCAAAATGATTAGTCTCCATGGGAATAAAACATTTGACATAAGTTGTCAAACTATAATTATTATGGACATATACATTTCCATAGCAACGCACCGTTACAACAATTGCGATTTCTATCAAATTTTGTTTTAATTTATCACTACAGGAAAAATATAAAGATTGTGGGAATTGTAATAATTTGCAAATATACATTTATCATTATAAACAATCGGATAAAAAATTATATGTTTAACCCGGCAGCAAAATAGATTGACTGCCTTAGCTGAATAATTAAGCCTCGCTACGCTCGGCTATGAACTACTACTTAGCTGCCTAGTAAAACAAATAATTATTGTTGCTGTTGAATGGATCACTGACTCATCATGCATATTTTACTCACTCATCTATTATCTTTTGCTGAATTATCCGTATGGAATGCATTTGCAGAAATATCAACCCCCTATTCCGTTTTCATTGCTAAAATAATGCTTAGACAGGATTTTCCGATACGGAACACTTTTCACTACATCGCTGACCAATTTGCTTTTGCGAACATCGCATTTTCTATTTTCCTGGGAAAGAAACGACCTCTTATTTTGCTTACTATTTCAAAATTCAGCTAGATAAAGTTTGCTATCGTTTAGTTGCTTGGTAATATGGAGCTGTTAATAATTTTTTGTAATTTCTTGGTGTTTGGTATATGAAGTGAGAGCAAACAAGTATATATAATATATATAATATATTATATATAATTATTACCCTAAACTATGCTTTATTTGGTTTTTATACTGAAGCTTTTCCATTGGAGAATCACTGATGGTTGACATAAAAGCTCACCTGGTTAATTTATTTGAAAACGAATTGAGCGGTATGAGACCAATGGCGAGATGTAATTATAAAATACAAAAGTCAGTCAAATCCAGCTGACAATAATTCAGTTTGAATAACAAAGTTTTAATCAGGATAATAATATTCTAATTCAGGGTAAAGCGAAGGTTCACGGAGAGATGTACCTTTTTTTTTCCCATCCACATAATTTCAGATCCGGATAACGCCAAACCTTCCGAAACGTATAATTAAAAACGAATATCTCATCTCACCAATCATATATCCAGATAAACGCTATATGAATAGACGAATGCCCGTATCAAAAAAATACGAATTGTGTCAGCCCTACTCAAAATATTCCTATTAGATTCAAGTAAATTATATGTCCTATTTCTTGCCTTGATTGTCAATTTACCTTAAATATCTTAACATACTATATATTTCGTATTTTCTTGTCTCATACTAAAGTAAATTTAATTAATTACTGGCTAGATATTAATTTAAATGTTACAAATATGATATCGATTACTACTTAGCATCTTCTGCAGCCAGAAATAAATACATATTAATAACATATATTCTGTTAATTTTTGAAATGTTTATATGCAGAATTTGTTTTAAGAACTTATAATTGTGCCATAAGGATTGATTATACATCAATCCATATACGTAAAAAAATAGCTTGTAGGCATGCTAACTCTACAAAACCAGATATTTTTTCTCGAATGAACAAAAACTCTACGTTTCCGAATGCAGCGATCAACTATTCAGTCGAACAGAAACCTTTTATCAGAACTTGCAAATATTTTTGCATGTTGTACTAAAATTGCGCCTCGCAGGATTATTATTATACGAAAAGCATATTTCGTTGCGTTTCTGATAAAATAGCTTCGAATAGTGAAAATTCGAATATCTTCAAAAAAGATGTGATGACTAAAAAACCTATATATATATTGTCAACTAACATAAAATCATACAGTGGAAAGTTTGAACTTAACCTTGAATCGCAATTATAAATTGATGTTAATTAAAGTATAAACTGTTATGATTAACCTTGTTGACAATTCAAAACAATACTCGAATTAGAGGTCAAAGTTTGATATAAAAAGCTGTGCAGCAGCCCATACCGGCAGATTTTGATCTCCAGTGCGAACTACCGAAAGGGAAAAGCCCGTCTGGCAGATCAAAGCTCTCACTTTAAAAAAGATCTATCAGTGCGAACTACCGAAAGGGAAAAGCCACTCTGATCAGGCACGTTTGAAAAAGACCTATCAGTGCGAACTACCGAAAAGGAAAAGCCCCTCTGATCAGGCACGCCTTAAAAGTGAATCAGTGAAAATTAATAACGCCATAAGGCAAAGTTCTGTTTAAATTAACTACAAATAAAAAGTAAACTACGTAACTAAATATTCAGCCATATCAAATAATCTATCCGCCCGTCAGTCTAATTGTAACAGCCCTTCAGGCTAGCTCTCCCTTTCTCTCGCTGCTGTTCGTGGTTAACATTTTCGCGAGGAATATCCCAGGGGACTTACGAGATATGCATTCCCGAATATTTTGGTAATACTTACAACCTTCCATACTCAACCTGAAGTTAATAAACCGAGCCTCTTTTTACACCGAGTGTTTCTACCCATCTCTCCCAACTACCTATATCTGAGCTCCGTCTTCTGAAAGAGCACATCGCAACTACTGCAACGAAATCAGTTCCATAGGCAACAAGCGGTAGGAGCATATAAGTGACAAGTGGTGGAGGCGCCGGGTACTCACAAAGACGCAGACTGCATGTCCAGACACCCAGTCCTACCTGCAGAAATACACGATCAAGGAGACAAGGACGAACAACCAACATTTGCACTGAGGAGCACAGAGATAGCCACTGTCCAGGACAAGGACCCAGAAATAAAAGAACTAAAACAAGCCATCTTAGATCCAAATAATACAGACATTGCAATAGGCGTCAGACGCAGAGCAAAAAATTTTAGACTGCAAAATGACACCCTGTACAAAGTAAATAACACCAACAAAGGATTGGAGAATGTTTTAGTCATACCAAAGTCCATGAGAAAACAAATAATGTGGAAAGTACACGCAGCACCCACAGGGGGTCATCTAGGAGTCTATAAAACGTTGGGAAAAATAAAAAACAGATTCTTCTGGACGGGCATGAGTAGGGACATAGAGAAATACATACACGGATGCCCAGACTGCCAGGCAAGAAAAGGACAACCCTTCAGAAAAACTTCGGGCTTCTTACAACCCATAAAAGTAGGAAACATCATGGATAAAATTGGCATTGATCTTTTAGGACCGTTTAGGCGTAGCTCTCAGGGAAAGACAATGATTGTGGTGGCAACGGATTATGCATCAAGATATGCTATTACTGCAGCTTTACCAAGCGGCAAGGCAGGCCCGGTGGCAAAATTTCTCTTAGAAAAAGTATTTTTGATACACGGAGTTCCAAGGACTATTTTAAGTGACAGAGGCAGAATATTCCAGTCAGACATGGTACAAGAACTAGAACGAATTATGGGAGCACGTAGCCAGTACACAACTGCCTATCATCCTTGCTGCAACGGCCTTACAAAAAGGTTAAATAAAACAAAGGCGGACATGCTGTCTATGTACTGCAACACTCAACACACCGATTGGTGCTCTTATATTCCATTCATCACGTTCGCTTATAACACAGCTATACAAAACACAACGCAATTTAGCCCCTTTATGTTAGTTTTTGCAAGGGAGCCAACGCTACCCTCTGAAGCGGTCCTGATGGACGCAGAAAAAGAGACAGAGATTCTACAGATAAGAGAAAAGGCGCTGCGAATAAGCATTTGCAGTGGAAAATATAGACAAACGCCAAAATAGTGATAGAAAACGATTTGATAATAAACATAGGGAGCTACAATTCGAGATAGGAGGTAAAGTAAAAATATTTATACCAGTAAGAAAAGTAGGACGCAGCGAAAAACTACATCTAAGGTGGTTTGGACCATATGAAATTTTGAGGAAATTAAATGAGGTAAACTACGAAGTTAGAAAGATAGGAAGTAAAAAGAAAGTAAAAGACACGGTTCACGTATGTAGGATGTTGCCGTATAATGATCCCTTGACTGAGGATTCACCAATTATTGATGAGGAAGCCGAAAAAGAGGACAATAATCAAGAGGACACAGAGGACCTTGTCACTTATACGCTCCTACCGCTTGTTGCCTATGGAACTGATTTCGTTGCAGTAGTTGCGCTGTGCTCTTTCAGAAGACGGAGCTCAGATATAGGTAGTTGGGAGAGATGGATAGAAACATTCGGTGTAAAAAAGGCTCGGTTTATTAACTTCAGTTTGAGTATGGAAGGTTGTAAGTATTACCAAAATATTCGGGAATGCATATCTCGTAAGTCCCCTGGGATATTCCTCGCGAAAATGTAAACCACGAACAGCAGCGAGAGAGAGGGAGAGCTAGCCTGAAGGTCTGTTACAATTAGACTGACGGGCGGATAGATTATTTGATATGGCTGAATATTTAGTTACGTAGTTTACTTTTTATTTGTAGTTAATTTAAACAGGACTTTGCCTTATGGCGTTATTAATTTTCACTGATTCACTTTTAAGGCGTGCCTGATCAGAGGGGCTTTTCATTTTCGGTAGTTCGCACTGGAGATCAAAGTCTGCCGGTATGGGGTGCTGCACAGCTTTTTATAACAAACTTTGACCTCTAATTCGAGTATTGTTTTGAATTTTCAACAAGGTTAATCATAACAGTTTTTACTTTAACTAACAACAATTTATAATTGCGATTCAAGGTTAAGTTCAAACTTTCCACTGTATGATTTTATGTTAGTTGACACA
>MU189046.1:55803-80068 GCA_016904865.1 Pissodes strobi | reverse complement strand
AAAGTTACGTACAAGGCGCAGTAAACGTGTATTTAATATTTTGCTTTAACAAGCCATTATTTGGTAATATTGCCAACTAAAAACTTTATCATTTTAGTAACGGCAGCCCTTTCTTTGGCAGAGTATTTAAAAGCAAAATTATTTGTTAACCGAATGACAAAATTAATTAAGTTTTCAGTAAAACTAAAGTATATAGTAATCAAATGAAATGAGCTTATGAATCAGAGAATGAAATAACCTTAAATATTAAAATCACGAGTTGCACACACATGCTACCTGCAACTTGCCCCGAACGAGAGCTTTGCATGACTTGGAAATGGTGTCTAGTATCTGCCATTTGGTTCCCAACCATCCGGCACTTTATCCCCTACCCAGCCCGCAGGCGAAGATAGAGTCTGAATTGGTTGCATTAATTGACTCCATACTTGAGCCTGATATGTCAATAGCTGCATGTGTAGATTCAGAGCATCCTCTATGGGTGGGATCGCTCCCAAGTTTTGATTAGATGCAGTGGAAAGAGCCCACCTACCCGTCACCAGAGCGAAACAACAGAAAGACAAAAGGCAAGAGAATTTATTAGTAGAAATAATATGTGAAAGAAACTAGTGCAGCTTCTTCTTACATGGTAAATCTTTCACCTAAAGATTCGCATATTTCATGGATTGCTATAAATTTCCGTTGCTTGCTAGTAAGATGATGTATCCAGAGTTCAGACAAATCGGGCAGTTGAGGAAAGCAGGCGCACGCTAGAGCTCTAATGTCTGTGTCACTAGCTCTTATCACAACTCTTTTCTGGCCCTGGCGTTCTGCATCAGCTACATGAACAAAATTTGCATGTCCTCTTCCTCATGATTACACGGAGCCAATAATGCTACATTGACATCGACACGGTTTGCTACAACACTTTCTGCCTTAGTGGAGATCAAAAGACAGCCAGATGGAGTAGTGCAAGTGGAAACCTCATCCGCAAGAATTCCGAAAAATTCCGTCTTGTTTGCATTGTGCCGCAGGAAATTTTTTCCAATTCTAGGGAATTTTGGTGTCAGTCGCAACCCAGATTCTTTGTCCTTGCCCTTGTTTTTCTCTAGTCATTCTCTTATGACTAGATTTCAAATATCGGGAATAATAGAAAATTACAGATAAGCTTTCTTTGGAGATGCGTGTAAATTCAGGAAAAGGACAACTTACGCGTTCCACATGACATTCAGCCTAGAAACTGACATACTTTCCCGGGAAATGAAGGGGAGAAATACTTGACTAACGTAGTCACCAAAGGACACGCACAGTCCAGGTTGCAGTACGTGGATGGTTGCTGCCCATCTAGAATTTTAACGTCTACGTCTGGTGCAAAGGTATTCTCAGAGGTAATCAATGGGATCAAGCATTTGTTTGTAAGATCCTCTTTTGAAGATGTCCAAATTAAGCCGTTCTCATTGAACAATGCCGGTGGGTAAGCCTGATTCTCATGAGAGAAAAATTCATCTAATTTCAGTCCAGTCTGCAAATGTGTGAGTGAAAATGTCCGCTCTGCTATCCTACTGCTATCCTCACTCGAATCATCTTATATAGCTAATTTTAATAGCAGCATCAAATAAATTATATTTTTTAAACTTATAAACCTCTTTTCGGTATTCTTTTAATCGTAATAATGTTGCTCGACGAAAAAGATAACACAATTATTTTGAAGTAAACTCGGTTCGGAAAACCTTTCCGTTTCCTCTCTAATATCTGTTATACAATTTTTGCGTGATATATTTTGTCAAATCTTAGCCCAAAGCGTCACTTGTCATCCTTCGGTTTCGGTTCCCAATGCTAACAAAATTCAGCTTTTCCAATTTACATTTCAATACGATTACATATCCGAATCTATGACGGATTGCGTGGGATGTATTTGGCTTTTGCGTTTTTCATATTTTCTTTTGTTGGACGAAAATCTTGCCGTTCAATTGAATTATCGAGTTGCGGTTTATGTAACGTGTAACGGGTTTGATAAATTAAAGATTTATCTATTCAGATAAAAATACATGTTTTACAACTATCATTAAAATCTTCTGAAGTGGATTCTTCATGTAAAAAACTTCCACCTTAAAATGTTCTAATGGACCCTTGAAGTTAATATCCTACAAAGGCGCATCTCTTCGGTCAAATTACTTTAGTCATATTATGTTAACCAGTGGCTTAGATGCAGTTAACTTTCGCTAATATATCCCGAGAGAAATATGCTACTCGCCATTTTTACCTGGTGTGATAACTTATCTAAAATTGCCAATTTAAACTACGCGGAAGTTGCTTCTTGTGCCTTTTTGATTTGATGAGCCACTTGAGAAACACCTTTTGAAATACGCCAGTGACCTTCATTAGAGATAAATTAAATTTGCGTAACAGCAGAAACTGATTGATGGAGAGATTCTTGGGGTAATTTTATGAAGAAAAGTTCGTCTGAGTATCTCCGCTCAGTATTTCTCTTTTAAGATTCAAGGTGTTTAAAGTTTTAAAAATTTTAATGCCTTGCATTGCCGGAAAACACTTCGTGCAATTCTCATAATAGAATAGCAAAGATCCCCCAGTAAATATCTGCCACACAATTTATTTGTCAATATGACATTAGTAGAGGTGTGAGATTCAAAACACTGATTAATTTAGTCCGCTATTAAAGTGACTAATCGGGGTACAAAGTTTATGTTTAACGTATGTAAATTTTTATCCAATTTGGCATTGATAGTACAGAGAGCTTTTAAACTAAATAAACCACGACACTGATTTTAGGTGAAATTGAATTGAATCCCGGTATGTTTTGGCTTTATCGCATGGGAGATTTTATATATTTACATGCAGTTGGCATTGGGCGGCCAAGCTATTTTTATATATTTATGACTGTAGCGGCAACTTTACGTGTTTTCGTCGACTACATGGAGTTGTTTCAGCAAGCTCTGTAATTTCGAATATTAGGCCCATTTATCAGCCCTGCATTAAAATGTTCTTGTATTATTAACCTTGTAACCAATAACGTCTATTAATGGTTTTGTACCACATTGTTTTATTCTGCATCTTAGTGTAATTTACTTTACATAGGAATTGGGAATATATGGAACGTCTTATACTTCATAAGTGAAGTTACGGTAAATTAGGTATATTAGGAAGCCTACTTTGGTAGTGGTAAGTAAAATGATTAAACCTAACTTTACTCCTTCATAAGTAGGGTACCTAGTTGAAGTTATTACTTATTATTAGGATGATAAAATAATATCTAAAACTAGCTCTTAAGAAAAAAATGTAAAAAGTAAAATTTTCTATTATTAGGTTATTAATATAACTATTGCTTCTGCCGATACTACTAAAGTATATTTAAAGAACTACGCCAGCGAACCTAAAGAACTGCGCCAACGAACTAACACCCATTTTTTCCAGACTTTTTTTCTGTTTTATCGAAAGGGGATTTACCCATCTTCTTGGAAAGTCGCTCGAGTGCAACCTGTTCCGAAAAAAAAAATAAGAAAACCACGCCCTCAAACTATCGCCCAATTGCCTTGCTTCCAATATTCTCCAAAGTCATGGAACGTGTAGTCAATCAGCAAATACTCAAGTAACTTAAGACCAACAGATTAATCTGCAATAACCAATACGGCTTTCGCAAAGAGAGATCGACAGGAGATATATTGGCCTATGTCACTCATATAAGGAGTAGAGCAATTGAGAACTGCAGAAAATCTCGAGCTATTGCGTTGGATATTTTGAAGGCATTCGACACAGTTTAGCATGACGGATTGCTCAACAAACTGCCGTCTTTCGGACTGCCAGCGTCTCTCTGCATCTGGCTTGCCAATTTCCTTACGAACCAATCTTCGCACGTTGCAGTTGATATACACATCTCAGTCACGTTCACCATTAAGGCGGGCGTACCTCAGGGCGCAATTCTTTTACCAACTCTGTTCCTCATCTATATTAATGCCCTGCTGACCGAGACCAATAAACCTATTTACAGTTTTATAGATGACAGTACTTTTTACCAGCAACTGAGACATATCACCACAGACAGGAGCAGATTACGGCAACTAATCAAGATCGGGAGAGGGTTCGAACTTGGGTCGACAGAAATTTGGCCCAGTTCAATGCAGCAAAAACCCAAGCGGCCATGTTTATTAAGAAGGGCAATACAGGCCCTGACGTCGTTATGGGCCTGACGTCATTATGGATCGACCATTTCGTTTTCTTCGTCAATCGGACTGCGTCTCGTGTCTCGATCAACAGCAATATGCGTCTCGTCGGTGACCCAGTGTTGACCCGGGATCTGGATAGTCTGGACCATCGCAGACATTTTGCGATGCATCGCAGACATGTGGCCGAGATATACCTGTTTTACACACATTTTCACGTCAGGTGTTTCCAGGATTTGGACCGCCTCATCCCACCCCCAGCAGCGCCTTTCCGATAGTCACGACAGACGGCAAGAGCGTACCCATTCGTTATATAACTGGAAACACCTCGAGCATCGCTTTAGAAGGACTCTTTTGTCTGACGCATTGCATCGCTGTGGACCTAACGCCCAAACCATCTGTTTCCTCCAAATTGCAACCTACAGCTATTCAAGAACCGTGTCAGTTAACATCTTCGCACACACACCGCTCATCGAGTGCCATAGGATCTCCCATTAGTGTGTGTGTGTGTGTTAATGCCATAAAAAAAATAAGCATGCTAGTGACAGTATTTTAATTACTTTAGTGTCGAAACGAAAATATTACATCTTAATATTCAGCCAACCAAAAGATTGATTTTGAATATTTTCTGGATATATCTGGAATAACCCTACATGAAACTACTGAATTTCCTTTTGTCAAAAGCTCTGATGTAGTAAATTAAAAGAAACCAGTGATTGACGGTTAAAACTTCATTTATGGGTAGATTTTCGTATTAGCCTATTGTAATCGGAACGTTCTGCAGTAAAAAATTCAAAAATATAAGTAAAATCTCTAAAAAGTTTCACCAGTTTAGCTTGTGAAACTTTTGCGGAAAAAATTATAATGTCAAGAACAAATATCAATTTAATGATATGCTACTGATTCACAAAGAAGCTTGTAGTTGCAATTGATACCCTTAGGATAAGAACTCAAGAAGGTGATAAATAACGTGAAGAGGGGTTGAAAATGGGTTAATTGAAGACGTTCCAGAGAACTCTATTGAACATTTTTCGAGACGACCAATATGCCATAGGAAACCTCTTGCTTGTTTGGATTACTATGGCGAAAGCTCAACAGAGATAATAATAATATTTAATAATTACCTTTACCAGTATGCTTTTTAATAAATATTGGATTGCAAGTTTATTAAAATCTGAATCTCAGAGATTTTCTGTATTATACTATGCCCAACACATTTTTAAGGATGATGTAAGATAGTGTATATATCAGGACAAATACATTTGGCATATTCGCATTATTTCCATTTATTATCGCCTTTAGGAGCAAAATATATTTAACGCTGAAAAAAACCCTAATCCACACATAAATATTTCATACAATACCCTTATGCAATGCAATTATAGAACTTATTGAATTAACTGTATAGTCTAGGAGGCAGTGATTTATTCTGATACTTATTTTCCCAGTTAGCAAACATAGATAGAATAATTGTTCAGTTAGTAATTCCCCAGAATAATAAAACAATCAGAATACGAACAGAAAGAGAGGTCCGATACCGGCCGCTATGACCTACACCGCCTGTGCTTTGCGAAAAACATGGATTTGTTCCAATACGTTCTTCCAATTTCTTCCAAAGCATCGCTCTCCCTCTCTTTCTGTCAGTATTCTGATTGTTTCTTATTCTGTGGTAATTCTGAGCAATATTTTCTATATGGAAGGGGGGGGGGGGGGGGGGGGGGGGGGCCGGGGGGGGGGGGGGGAAAAGGCGTCAGAACAAACAAAAGCGCGGCACTTTTTTTCCACTGATGAAAATTAATTTAGTAGTAAGGGTATACTAAAGTTAAGTAAAAAAAAACAGTCTATCTGATCTGTAAGCATGTCAAATGCGTCTGGCTGGTCAAAAACTGAATTTTATATTTAAAATCTATCTTATTTTGGTACTTTTGAAAATTTGTCAGATGTCAGATTATTGCTTTTTTCGTAAGTTTCATGATCTACTTTAGCAAATGTAAAAGATTTATAACGAGGACAATAAGTCGACTCATCTTTTTTTATCATTGAAACCTATCTGAAAATTTTTACCAGACTAAAATATTCTTGATTAGTGTCCATATAGAGAAAACTAAGGCTGGAAAAATAAGTACCAAAAAATTCACGGCTTCCTGGACTAGTATTTATGAACAGGAATTTATCCATACCAGTTTCTATGGCAAAACAGTTTGAATTGTGAATAATTAGTTCTGAGGTTCTAAACAAATGTAAAATTACTACAAGTTTTCTACTTCCAAAAAATAACATTTTTATGGGTGGCATTGAAGATGACGTAAATATGCCTGATTTACAAGCACATGTTATTTCTAAACTTAAAATAGTTTTAGATTTTTAAACACGACAAAAGGAATACTTTCCTTCATGAAAATTTTGAAAAATATATTTTTATTATTCAGAGCATAATTTGAACTGAAGGTTTCGATAATGTCTTTGAAGTGAAAACTTCCTTTGGTGCATTCAGCGCACTTTTTCCCGGCTAGTGAACGAGACTGAGCAATCATGCTATCAAAAAATGTCATCAAATTGGTGATTTTTTTGAGTTCTAGTTTGAAAAAGCTACTTTAATCGATGTTAAGGGGAAACACGCAAAAAATCGTAAAATGTTCCATATTTCGGCATTTTTAGAGTTTGCTTTTTATGCCTTATGAGAAATTTGAAGAAATACGTCTTCCAATATTTTGACATGACGTTTTGGTTAAAATATGTAGATTTATATTACGTAAAATTTTTTTGAAAACAGGAAAAAATGGGCCAGGATCGGAAAAACAGTTTTGGGTGATTAAGTGCAATTTCTGTCGATTTTATGGCAGATTTCGGGGTAAAATTCCACTTTCAGCATATCGATGCTTATAGGTTTTGTCGTAAATAAGTGGGTTTATTTGTTTGAAATGCCGATTGTATCGAGATCAAATTTTACTTTAAAACCCTTTAAGGCGCAAAAGACCTTTTTTCTTGAAAATATTTTATTTTTTTTAGGTGTAGGATAGCGTATGAAACTCCAAGAGACTATGATTAATAAAGTAATAAATTCCCGCTATATTAAAAAAGTGCTTATATAAAATGTTTTATTTTAAAGTCCTTATGAACGAAACATTAAATTAATAAACAAACCTTAAGGGGTGACCGAGGTGGGAACTATCAATCTTTGGACAAAGGAAAATCCTGAGATATACAAAGAATACTACTTGTAAGTGAAAAAAAAACAGCATATAATATTTAGCAAATAAATTTTCACAAAATAATAATAAAAAAGAATAATAATTAGTCAAGAGACACATAAAAGAGTATGGGATAATGAGGAAAAAAAAAACAAAAGTTACCCACTCGGATTTTTATAAAATTCCGAGAAGCAGCATTGCATAAGGCAACATTACAGGATTGATATATGTTGCTGTGTTTCTTCTTTGCCTTTGTGCTACAGTTTGGGCACCTTCTATAGTCTTTTATAATCTCTGGCAAATGTATTCCTAAATTTGATAACCGGGTCGTATTTTCGAACGTAAGAACACCGGCTTTTCATTTTTTTAACTAAAGCCCTTCACTGGCAGATAACCCCGTCTAACTTTAGAAGAGTATTTTTCGATCAACTCATTTACTAAAATTGATCTATATGTTAGATGACTTATATAGGCTTTTTTCTATTTTGTGTTGCAGAAATTTTATAATATAAGAATTACATATCGCAAGATCCATGAAATGGAAAAATATCTTCACCCACTATCGCCTTAATTTTCTCACAATCGAATAGGTTTCTAACAACATTATCTACACCCTCCATATATTTATTGTAATGGGCAACAGCTAATGGACAAGGAACTTCATCTTTTTTGCCTTCTTTATTCGTTCTACGTACCGAAGTCATAGTAGAAGAATTCTGCATTGAAGTTAAAACTGCAACGGGCTTGTTCCCATTATCTATTCATCGAATAAAACAAATATCTCCAGATTTGGCATAATCAACTTCATGGTGTTTCAAGCTTTTAGCATTTGGAACATTAGCAGGAAGGTGTTTTCTATTTATTCTAACGGTTCCACAGGCAAAACTTTTTCTGCATAGAGTTACCGAGGCAAAAAAATTGTCATTGAAAACACAGTAATATAATCCTTCCGGAGATTTCGTTAACATCAAAACTACTTTTTCTCCCAGTCCTAAATTGACTTGATTTGACCGATATTTGCCTTTGTACACGTCGAGAGCCAAAACGTAGCCTGTAATGGCGCAACACATGACCCAAACCTTAAATCCGCGTTTGGTAGATTTCATGGGCAGAAAAAAAATACATTTGAACGTATCAACTCTCCGTCTGTCACGCTGGAGACCCGGGTTCGATTACCGGCCGGAGAGCCACGAAACTAGTAGTTATTGCAGTTCTACAGCGACCAGGGAAGTACTACTGCGGTAACCTCACGAGTATATTATAGGCCTTAGCCTTTCGTGGCCTGTGGCACAAACACATAAAAAAAGAGAAAGAGTCTAACAAGGTTCTTATTTCATATAGGCGATCAAAGTTCGAAGTTAACCACTCTGGCATTTTGCTATTATCGGCGATGTGCAAAAATCGTAATATCTATCGAAATCGCTTTAGCGTCATACGCTACTAATGCTTTCGCAATGAAAGTTTTCATCATTTGACCAATACCATTTATAACTAGGAAGATAACGAAACCCATAAAAATTATAATTCCAAAATGCCCCTAGCTCAACAGGTTCTAAACTCAAATCATCTCCAAGTTCTAGATTGGGCAACAATTTCACACAAAAGGAATTCTTTAAAAAGCAAAGAAAAATAATCAAAGGGCTCTTCAAATACTGAACCATATTTCGGGCCAAAGGGTTGGTTGAAATTCTCAGAAGAAAATATAATGGGATCATCAGCTTACTTGATCTAAGAAAAATCTGGAAGTGAATCGGCAATATCAGCTTCTTCGTCACTTTCGATAGGAGTTCCATATTTGAAGAACATATCATGACTATCGCCATCTGAAGGAGCTCAAAGGCACTCTCTCTCGCTGCCGGAATTGTCATTGATTAATTCCTTGTTACATGAAAAAAGCAATGCATCTTTGGCATCAGAATCTCTGCCTACATCAGAGAATTGAGCTTGTTCATCATTTACCTCAGATAACTGCACTAACCCTAAGAAATAAATTATAATATGTATGATATAGTATGTATATTTACCGAAAGAAAGGGGTGGATGTTTCGAAAGAAATGCAAATATAAAGTTTGTTGAATGTAATGAAGGATTGTGGTATTTTTTTTTAAGTATAGGGACTTTTTGATTATTTGTTTTCAATTAAAAAAAAATATTGTTATTTTTGCATTTCTAAAAAGGTTCCAAAAAAATGCAATATTTTGTCTTAAATTTTTTTTTAATGTTATAATCTTCATATAACTTCTAATCGGCATAAAACACGAAAAACTTAAAAAAAAAACTCTTGCTGAAACAGCGACTAAAACAAAAAGTATCTTTGAATGCGCTCTTGGGACAATATATTCCCACCTGAGGAAGTCGACCGCTCTCTTGGGCCACTCAATAGGCACCATAGATAAATATATCTGTGATAGGCACTGCATAAAATTATTTGATTAATTTAATTTCTGGGTTAAGGCGCGTCACGGCGTATTCCCACCTGCGCGGTAATATAATATCCCATTGCAGTTTAGCGCTACTTGTTGGTGGGAAAGTATTATCACATGGACACTTAAAGGATAAGATCGAAATCTATAGCACTTGGTCGGTATAAACATTTAATTATTTAAATCATTTATCACCATAAAGGACCACTTTAATTAGCAGACTGTATTTCCATAGGTAGGTGGGGTTGTATGTTGTATTCATAGGGTGTGAATTGAAACATGTATTTTAGGTATTACCTACTTTAATAATGCAAGAATAAATTTGCATTAAATATGATTAATATATACAATGATTTCTAACTACTTTCAAGCATTCATCCTTTCACATCTAAAACTAAATAGGTGCTGTACATAAGGTTAACTATTATTAAATGCCTAACAAACTTTTTTGATTATTTAATTTAACAAGAACTTCTTTCTTTACTGAATTTAATCAATTTTATCTCAACTAACTGCTTTTCGTTTACACTAAATACTTACTTTACTTCACCAGGGATAATAAGTCTTCGAACATTAGATTCGAATCGCGAGTACAGGAATAGATTTGTCTACTACAAGTTTTCAACCGATGTTTTACCTTTTTTTATCTTCAACAGGAGAGAGGCTACGAGTTGTATTGTCTCGAGAAAATGCGTTAAAACGACCAAAAGAGTTCCTTATCTAACTTTGGACAAGGAGAACAGAGTACAGCAGATACTTTCTAAATATCTGTGTAAACAAAACCTACTAAATATCTTGGCGTCAAACAGGGCAGCGACATGGGCTGAAGTTTTTGGCGCCAAACTCATGCAGCGCGGCGACTGAAGGCCGATGCTTCACGAGTGACTGTTTGTAAGGCACTAAAATCTAATTTTTCAACCGGCGTGACAGGGAAAACAAAGCGGGAAATTGCGCGAATGCGGATGGGTTTGAGAGGGCAAAAGTATGTTCTTTCCTTATTTGACATATTGTTCGATTTTATTGATGGAGTGACAACTTGCTTTCCAGAGATTGTTTCATATATTGGTATCTATTCGACCGACAATCCAGGTTCGGACTAAGGAGTAACTGAAATACAAAGTTTTAAATGCACACATTTGCTGTTTCTTCGTCTTCTTTAACAGCCCCTAACTGTCCACTCCTGAACGTAGGCCTCCCCTCTTCTCTATTTTGGACCACCTGATGCCATTTTTTACCCACTTTTTCGGTGATGTCGTCGTTCCATCTTCGTTGTGGTCTGCCAACGCTCCTCCTATTTGCTCTTGGTCTCATTGTACAACTTGTTTTGTACAACGCGTTCCATCTTGTCTGGCGACGTGGCCTACCCAGTTCCATTTTGCTTTAGCGATAGTCTTCATGACGTCTTCAGTTCGGGTTCGTCGTCTGATTTCCTTGTTTCTGATTTGGTCGCGCAAGCTGACACCTAATAATATGCGTTCAATCGCTCATTGAGTCGTTCTGAGGCTGTTGGCTGATTTAATGGTCATTGACATCGTTTCCATTCCATAGGTCATCATCGGGAGGATACAGGTATTGAAAACTTTTGTCTTTAAGTTTGTGGGAATTTTGGGGTTGTTTAGGATATAGCTTAGTTTTCCGGTAGCAGCCCACGTCATTCGAATTCGTCTACCTATTTCTGCGGTCTGGTTTTCTCTGCCAAATTTTATAGTGTGTCCTAAATAGATATACTCGTCCATCTTCTCAAGGGTGTCGTCGCCTACCCTGAATACGGTATCCTCCGAAGTCATGATCTTGGTTTTTGTGATATTCATTGTAAGGCCTCTTTCTTCTGATGTTGCCTTCAGTTCGACTAACATCTGTTGGAGTTCTTCCGTGTCATTGCTAATTAAGACAGTGTCGTCCGCGAATCGGAGATGATTAAGATACCGGCCGTCAATGTTGATGCCTTTTGTTTCCCAGTTCAGATCCTTGAAGATATCTTCTATAGTGAGGGTAAAGAGTTTGGATGAAATTGTGTCACCTTGTCGCACTCCTTTTTTCATGAGTATTTTATCTGTCATGAGGTCTTCTGCAATTTTGACCTGGATGGGAGCACTGTCGTAAATATATTTTAAAAGGTTTCGGTATCTGCTGTCTATTCTGGCTTGATTCATTGCATTAAAGATGGCCCACAGTTCGATAGATTCGAAGGCTGTTGTAGTCTACGAAGGCTAGGTGGAGTGGCTGGTTATATTTGTTGCATTTCTCTATTAGTAGCCTCACGGTTTGAATGTGTTCTACGTACTGTATCCTTTGCGAAATCCAGCTTGCTCGGGAGGTTGGTAGTCGTCAAATTTATTTATTAGTCGATTAGTGACGATTTTGGTTAATGGTTTATAAGGATGTGGTAATGAACTTATAGGTCGATAGTTGTCGATTTTGAGTTTGTCCCCTTTTCCGTATAATAGAACAACAACGGAGTTTTTCCAAGTTTCGGGCACTTTGGCTTCGGAGAGACATTTATTTAGTAATATTTTTATTGATTCTAGTGTGGCTACACCTCCTAATTTTATTACCTCTGTAGTGATTCGGTCCGAACCGGGGACCCGTCCGTTCTTGAGTTGGAATAGGGCGTGTTCTATTTCGTACGTAGTGATATCCGGACTTTATTCTGACCCGACCGACGTTCATTATGCTGATGTTATCATAATGTCTGTTTTGTGGTTGTGGATTGTGTGAGGAGTATAGTTTGCTGTAAAAATATCGGACGATTTTAGTAATCTTGGTCTTCTCTTCTTCCAGATTGCCGTTTGTGTTCTTCAGTTTATGTATTCTGATTTTCCCATTTGTCCTTTCGTTTCCTAAGCATTTCATATTCTTGTTGTTTTCAATCGTTGACCGTATAAGTTCTGTGTTATAGCTCCTTATGTATTTCCTAATCTCTTTCCTGATGTTTTTGTTGAGCTCTGCATATTCTGGAGAATCTCGACTCATGTTTTTGCGTTTGTTCATCAGATCTCTGGTTTCGTTCTTTATCTTTGAATGATTCGTGCTCGTTTTAGAGCATATCTTTTTTGTTGCTGTAGTTATGTCGCTTCTTAATTTGTTTTCCAGGATGTCTATATCCATGTTTTTCAGATCGTTTCTGTTTGTCAGCTTCCTCCTAAATTCTGCTTGGTATTTGTCGATATTCTTTTCTAGTTGTTCTTTTGTGGGGAAGACGTGTTGTTTTATGAGCTTGTTTCTTTCTGCCTTGGTATTTATTTTGACCGTTGCTCGTAACATTCTGTGGTCGCTCCCTACTTCAGACTTGTTTAAGACCCCGACGTTTGTGACAATATACTTTTTATTTGACAATATGTAGTCGATCTCGTTCTTGGTTTGAGAGTCTGGGCTCTTCCATGTCCACCTCCTATTTGGTGGCTTTTGGAAGAAGGTGTTCATGCAGTACAGCTTTTCCTTTTGTAGGAAATTTATTAGCTTGTCTCCTCGTTAGTTTAAATATCCAAGTCCGTGCCTTCCTCTATTCGGGATGTTGTCTCTGTTTTCGGTTCCTACCTTGGCGTTAAAGTCGCCTATTATGATTTTGTATTGGGTTCTTTCTGATCTTATAGCCTGTGAGATGGCCTCGTATTATTGATCCGTCTCTTCTTCTTCTGAGGTACTCGTTGGAGCATATACCTGGACTACTTGGAGACTATATCTCTTTGATATTTTAAGGACTATGTATAATACCCTTGGTGATATTGACTTAATTTTTGTTACTATATGTTTTACTTTGTTATGTATTAGTATTGCTATTCCGCCGATATGTGTATTGATTTCGCTGTTGTTCTGATATAATATGTGCACTGATTTGAGCGTTGTCCATTTTTCCTCGGGTAGTCTCGTTTCGCACAGACCAACGATGTCCCATTTGATTTGTTAAAGTTCTTCTTCCAGTTCCTCTTGTCGTTCTATTGCTCTCATTGTTCTGATGTTATATGTAGTGTGGTTTGTTGTGGGTGATTGGCTGGGTGGTTTTTGCGAATTCGTTGCCTCCCCCAGAATCCTTGAGGCAGACCTTTTTAATGGTGTGGGATTTGGATACAAGTATCCTACCCACCTGGGGTACGAGTCCATTGGTTTTGTGATTCGCCATTTGTGTAGAGTTGTGGGGTTTTTAGCAAATTTTCTTCCGCTGACTAGACGGGTTGGAAGAAATTGTTTTCAGCCGCTCCTAACCTGGAGAACCGACGCTGTTTGCAGCCGCTCATCTAGAGACAGACGCTGCTGTGTCAGTTTTGGTCCGCCCCGGGTATTTTATTTCCCCGGTACCCATCATATCTGGTGGGCCTTCCCCTATCCGCCACCTGGGGAGGCGCCCGATGGGGGACTGGCAACCCCCACATTCACCTGGATGAAATAAATTTATTTGGGTTTGAATTATGGCTCAATCAGACTACGAACGTACAGGGTGTTACCACCAAACTATACAGTGAAAAACGATAAGTTAAGTTAAATGCGCATATTATGTTTCAATTTTTTGCTGCATTTCTTCCGGTCTCTAGAAATAGCATGAATTGCATATTTGCCCGCGAAAGTGGTTTTAACCTTTATTTTAATATCATCATCTCCAAACATAGTTTAATCATACATCAGCTTAAAAGTGTCGTTAATTTTGATAAGAATAATATAACTAGGATGATATTAATGGGCGCCTTAAAAAAATTGATGACCACAAATAAAATATACATCAGAATTTAATTTGCTTTAAAAGCTTCGCATACTTTCTTTTGGCGGATGTTAAGTTCAAAAAGAGGCTTTGAAAGCAAATAATAGACGTATGTAAGCAAATCCATAACAAGTGCTTTTGTAAAATATTGCATTGAGGCATAAATTTCGCTCGTGAACTGGCTTGAAATAAAATGTATGCTTTGAAATTCCATTTTTCGTTGTATAATCTGGCCCTCCGTTCTTGAAGTGTTGCAATCTAATACCTAGTATTACATTCGATGATTTAGCAAAATGTGCTGTGTTATAAGAATATTTCTATGCCTTAATAAAATATTTTGCCATGAGTTCGAAAATATCCAACTTTTAGTCTTGATCGAGTAGGTGGAAGCCAGAAAATCAATCCATTGCAGTTTACAAAGTAATGTTTCTCTGGAAAAAATACAGACTTATATGTGCATTACTAGAAGAAATAAATGTTTCAACTAACGGAAAAGAATGTCACTAGAAGAAAATATCATTACTTATTTTAAAGTTTCAGAAGGATTCAGAGGCAAACCACCGATCGATTCTGTTGATAACAGCGTTAATTAGAAGATGTTTCAAATATCGGTGACCGGCAGGGTCCGTGACCTTACATGCCTTTAAAGGTGGAATTCTGAAATGAAATATCTATGTAAAAGCTTGTAAGAAATATTAAGTAGACTATCATCAGCGTCGTATTATGCCCGGCACGGCGCGAATAGATATATACAAGCTAATGAGATGAAACTGTCTTTCAAATAACCTGTGTCAGATTTTAAATGAATAAGAAGTCTTGATCAATTATAGTGTAATTTCATTGTCAAAGAAAGTAGCTAAAAAGATCAGTCATTATGATCAAATAGGACAAATTCAAACAATATTACTCATTGCAAACTAAGCAAATTGTCGCATTGTTAAGTGTCTCTAAAGCATACGTACATCTAGCAGTAGATCGATCCAACACGATTTATAGAAACGGAAACATACAAAGCTAATGGTTCATTTCAACTTTTGTAACATTTCCATATAAGACGAATGCAAAAGAATGCACGAATTACAATGCAAGCGTGTGTTGGAATTACAGGTACTATGAGGATGACACTCATCAGAAATCATGCGAGACTGACTGCTGGTTTACCGCCTCTCGAGCTACTTCTAGAGCATGAGACCTGGAGGTGTGCATAGAGATGATTGCAAAGTCTCTACCATCTAGGGAATAATAATAGCCGGACACACTAGAATCTGATGGTCGATGATTGCCCGGAACTCTTAATAAGAAGGGCCAACATACTGCCCATCACTAGGATCAAGCAGACCCAACCGATTTCATATACCCGATGGAGATACGTGGTTGGAAATGGATTGCATCTTACGTTCGTCTAATAGGATTGCCTGGTACACAGACTGCCCCAAAACTAATAGTGGTACTGCAGCGAATGTGTATGGAAACAATAAAGGGACGAGCCTGGCTTATGCAACCGTTGTTCAAGCCGAAATCTATGTGAACCTTAAATGTGGGTACTAGAACCTGTTAAGAGCCTTCAGAAAATAGAACATCTTCATTTGCTCGTATAGCAGAGCTACTCTGTTGGCGGCCTTTGACTCTAATACAGTTTATTAAGAGTTGGTGTCTGAGTATATGGATGTTTGCCATGGGTAAAGCTCGCTAATCTAATTAATTCTCCATTTAGACTACTATAGGTACCACAACTGTGGAAAGTGGCGGATACAGTAATGAGTTCGATACCAGTTAAAACCCCAGAGGAAGCCACATTTGGCGGCCCTCGAGTCTAATAGAGTTCATTCTGGATATTCAGGATAGGTTACCATTTGATGACAAACCTATCCAAGGAGAAGAAGGAGAAAAAGAAATAATTACGCACGTTTCTTCCGCAAAAGCTTCGAATGAAGTGTTAAGGATGCTTCCAAGAAAGGCCTGCTTCTGGATAAAGGTCACCAATCTAATCAATACTCCATTTAGACTACGATATGGCTTCAACTGTGGAAAGTGGCGGAGATAGAAATTAGTTTGAAACCGGGTAAACCCCACAGATGGATTCACTATTACTCATTAGGCCTAAACCCTTTGAGAAATTGCTTCTATAGAAAATGCAACTAATAATTAAAAGAAAAAACATGATCCGAAATTAACACTTTGATTTTAGAAGTAAAGCATCTAAGGTAATTCGAGTCCACAGAGTAACTAATATTACTGAAACATAATTGGAGGAAAAAAAACTTGCCCTAGAGTTAACTAGACGCGGTACAAGTATTTAAGACTTGATGGACTAATCTAGAAGTTAAAACATATCGTTCTCAGCTAGTATATTGAAATCCTAAAAAAGATTAAAGCTGGAGTGCTCCAAGTAGTGTCATGGGCTCGTTCCTCTATTTGCTCTATATATACACTTGTGATCTTTCAGGAATAGAATATAATACAGTAGCCACCTGCGTTCATGATACTGTAATCTACTAAAATGCATAAGCTACTAAAGAAATATCACCCTGTCGTAAGTTTGAGCTTGAACTTGGAGATTGTTATAAACATTAAAAGCAAACTATAAACAACGCGAGCAATCAACGGGAGCGACTTTCAACCTTAAGTATGCTATGATCATCACTTTTTTTAGTATAAATACGCTACCGAGCCCTTAGTTCGGCAGACTTTAGTCTCGCCCCCAGCTCCCAAGGTTAGCCATTTGACGACTGCCTTCTGGGTTCTATCCGCTCTTAAAGTTAGCCATACGGCTGCTTTAGGTTCTAGTCCATTCCTTCCAAACCTGGTACCGGTTAGCCATTTGACGACTGCTAGGACCAGGGGTTTCACAACCTCCATAGTTAAGTCCTGACAAGAAGTTTGTCAGAGTGTTGAGAAAGACAAGTGTCTAAATAGTCAGTTAAAAAATTTAGTTAAATATTTTAGTGCTCTTAAATAAAACCCAACTCTTAAGAAAAACTATAAATTATAAGACAGTAAACAAAGACCTATAAACAGTACCTCAAATCGAGAAAACATGCGCACCGTAGTAATCGGGTATAATAGAATCTCATTTTTTCTGACCAATAATTATTGTTTAAGTTTTATCGTTAATACATTGTTATTGTTATAAACTAAACGTTCTTATTTTATCATCTCTTCTTACACCATGTAACTCGGTCCCGGTCTACTTCAGTTACCCCCGGCACGCTAAACAAGGCGTCTCCTCACGAGTAGAACATCCAGTGGTAGATTAAAGGAAGCATTGAGACCCCGTCATTGTACTAATCGCGACGCGGCTCTTCTCTGAGAAGTTATTCTTTAAGAAACACGCCACCCCCTAAGCTATTCGTCACAATACCACCATCATAAATACATGCAAAGAGAGTGAAGAAAGAGCAAAAGCATTGCACTTAGTAGTGTTGCGCCTAAATTGGTATTGGTGAGCTATGCTTACACCTAAACAGTTCCAAAAATATTTATATCAATACAACGCAGGAAAAAAATAAAACACGCAATCTAATACAACGCTGAAAATACTAAAAACACCCAAATAACATTATATGGAAGATCACAAGCGTTCTGTGTACAATGTACCACACCCAATTCGACTTAAACTACACTTATCTCATCTGGTCTTCGCCGATATCACCTCCGGTCTTCTGAACGTAGGCTGCTAGGCGCTTTGGGACCCATAAACTCTCAGTGGTATTTGGGGTAGTGCACACCTGGACATCCCGTAACTCTGTGGCTGCAGTCGGTGCCAAAAAACATTCAACTGGACTGACTGGTAGCTACTTAACTGGCCCCAAATAATACTCCTAAAAGAGTACAAGCTCTCCTACTGCAATTTTAGGCAGCCTCCTCTTTTAGAACACTCTCCACACAAAGAATATATAAAAATATTTAAAATACCCCCCGTAGTAATTTAGCCATCCTTGACGGAATGGCGAAGGCCATATAGTCAATATTATTATCACCCTATAGGTAATCGGCAGAATAAAATCCTTAAGAGAGGCTAAACAATCTATGCGCTGTTTAAATTTAATTTGCCCTTTTAAAAATTAAAACCCTAGGCAAGATCAAAGCTTGTCCATTAATGCAATTAATATTAAATCCTTCACTAAGCTTATGTAGTACTTTAAAATTTCTTGTAATCAAAAATTCAATGTAGAAAAGAAATTTATTAAAAATCATATACAACCATTATACAACCTATATCCTATTAAATATTGTATATTGGCAACATAGCAGGAGTGCACAGCTGTTTAACATGCCTCCCATAAATACCTGTAAATTGTGTAATAAAAGTGCAAAAACAAATATCGTGCAGTGCGAGAATTGTGATATGTGGTTACTTAAGGCGGCGGTTACATTGGATAAGAATTCGTACGAAAAAAACTAAAATAAGCTCTAATAGAAATAATAAAAAGTGGGTTAATTCTGAGGTGAGAATATCGAGTGCTTATTTGAGAAATTTATATCAACTATGTAAAAAGTACCCATGTTTGAGGAACCATTATGCAACCGCTAAAGGCCGTCACAGAGACCTGGTTAAGAAAACAAAAAAAGCTTATTTCCAGAACCAAATTCAAGGTGCGGAAACTTCTGTCAAGGAGGCTTGGAGGGTTGTTGGAGAGCTAACTGGTAAGAATAAGGAAATAAATAATTTTGAAGTCTCTAGCCCTGAGGGCCATATTGAAAAAGCCCATCGCAGATTGCCAATAATTTCAACAAATTCTTTAAAGACGCTCCTGTAAATATAAGTCATGCGGTTGGAAACAAGGGTAACTTACCACAAATATTGTCTAACAGTACAACTAGTATGTCTTTGTTCCCCTTCGTAGAGGGTGAATTAATCTTACTTATCAAAAAAAATAAATAAATAAATAAATCATCATACTCAAATGTATTTGATGAGGTTTCTGGTAAGCTTTTAAGAAGAGTGGTTAAACCAATAGCAGAAGTACTAACATATATTTTGAACCTTAGTTTTAAATGGGGCAAGTTTCCTGAGATTTTAAAACTGAACAAAATTATACCTATTCTAAAACAGGGAAGTAAGCAAAGTGTTGAAAATTATAGGCCTGTAGCCCTTTTATCCAGAAATTGATATCGTAGCAACTATTTGATAATTTTGTCATGTCATTCGAAATTTGACATTTAGACATATTCAGAAGTTTTGGAATAGTCCGTAAAGGTTGCCATGACGACTTTTAGGAACTAGGCTGAAAAAGAAGCATTTTACGGACTTAAATTAGTCCGTAAAATAGCTATTTTTGACAGCATATGACAAAGATAACATATTGTCACCATATCAGTATGGTTTTCGCAAAAGCCAATCTACGATAACAGCTGTACAGGGCTTTTACATGAGACTAACTGACCACTTGGAGAGGGGTGAGTGTCCTGCTGGCATCTTCTGTGATCTCAGTAGGGCATTTGATTGTGTTGATGTTGAAATGCTTCTGTGCAAGATGGAGGGCTTTGGTGCTAGGGGGCCGGCCTTAGGGTGGCTTCGTGGCAGGAGACAGTATGTATCGGTTTTGCATAGTGAACCTAATGGCGAGCAGTCATCTTTTGCTTCGAACATACTTGATATTGATGTGGGTGTGCCACAGGGGTCCATTCTGGGGCCAGTGCTATTCTTGTATTACATAAATGATATATCAACGGTTCTTAGTCCGGGATGGTCAATGTCACTGTATGCAAATGACTCTTCCTTTATAGTGTCGGCACTCAGTGGAGCGGAGCTGCAGGGTAGTTGTAATGTCGGTTTGTCAACTTTATTTCAGTGGTTTTGAACAATTTCACTTTAATTTAATAGTAGTAAAGCATCTTATCTGAGATTCCATACTCCCCAAACAAAAAAAGCGCTTGATATCGATATTAAAGTTGAGCTTATCTCGATCAGACACTACAAAATTTTTGGGAATAACATTAGATTATAATCTAAACTGGAAAGCTCACTGCGAGACGTTGAGAAAAGAGCTAAATAGTATCTGTTCCCTAATCAGAAATTTAAAAACAATCCTGTCCTCACAAGAATTGCTTGGTGTATCATGCACATATTGCAACACATCTCCATTATGGAGTAATGTTTTGGGGAGCATCAACAGCTGCTCAATCAGTATATACTGTGTAGAAACGCATTTTAAGATGTATGATGGGCGTCAAGCCTGACACATCCTGCAGGACTCTATTTAAAGGGATGGGTATACTTACTTTGACGGGTATCTTGATCTATGAACTGTCAAGGATGATATATCTGAACAGAGGAGAGTTAACAAAGAGTGGGGACATACACGGCCACTTCACTCGGGGCAGGGAAGGCTTGCGGGCACCGTTTGCTAGAATTAACCTGACAAAAAATTCTCCTAATATTTTGGGAGTGCGTATTTTTAACAAATTACCCAATTTTATTAAGGAAAGTGAAAACTTGGCCCACTGTAAAAATTAATTAAGTCATATTTGATTAAGTTAAAATTACATAACTTGGATACATTTTTTTGCGAGCCCAAACTGACTTTAGGATTTGTTTAAATCTTTTTCTTAACTGCATGTACCTTTTCAATATCTATGTTTTTTTATACTATCTACTAATATTTGTGATGTAACTTCTACAAAATGTTGTATAGTTTACAGACTGACGGATTCCACGCATGTTAATAATTTAAATGTCTATGGAAATAAATATACTACTATTATTATTATTATTACTATTATACAATATGAGTTCCCATAAAGACAAAGGAATCAGCTATGAGTGATTGACTGCAACATGATACCGAGGAGGTATCATGAATTACTATTCAATACGCTTCATTTCTCTAAAATATTATTTCTTGTAAAAGTAATAAATATAATAAAGTTATGCTATGCTTGTTCCAGGCCTAAGTTATCTTATGTTCGACGATATTGCATGATATAACAAGTGCATGAATTAACAAATTTCGAACATGATTCAGAATAACACTTTCCATATAGCAGTATCGTGCAGTAGATTCAGTTCCCTCTGAGAACCCTTGAAACTATACTTTAGTGATTTACATTATGAGAAAAGAAATCCCCCTGTACAGAACATAAAGGAGCATGTATAAAATATAAAATGTATATATTTACCTAACTACGTAGGGTTTTGGTGGTGATGACGAATGGGCGCAAGGCTCTCTCCTACAGGTACCACTTGAGGAACGAAAACGGTGTATTTGGTTCCGGAATCTTCCGCACGTGCCCAGTTACCGAAAAAAACTTGACTTCAGAAAAAATCCAACAAATTCACAATCAATTAATTTACTCCATCAAACTAGTAAGTATGTCAACTTCTCTATCCCGAAATAAGAGTATACCCGTAAGGGCTAATTAGACATTCCTAAACTTTTTATCAGGCTACCCCGCCTCTTAGAAGGGTTTACCAAGAAAGAGAGCGAGGTCAGTCAAGATCGTCCACTTCGACGGCCAAGATTCAATGTTTAAGGGTCAGAAAAAAATCGACTGATAGGCCAGATTTATATTGTCCTGCGACACCACGTAAAAGGCAACAATATGGATGCCATCAAATTTAATAACATCTTGAATATGCAATAAAACGTACCTAAAGCTCCATGATCTTATGTATTGCTGGCAGGATAAAGAAAACCGACGATAAAACCATAATCCACAACGACTATTCAAACAGAATCTACCTCATTCCGTCTCGCGGTTATTTTAAGTTCCTGACATCAAAAACGCAAAACGCATGAATACGAGGCACAATAAATCACGCCTAAGCGTACCTTTAACAAAGAGCCGGCGTCTCTGTTGGAACCAGCTGCGAAACAACCAGAAGGTGTTGCCAAATTTAGGGAACACAACGCAACCACTAAATCATCTTGCCTGCTTATATCAAGTGAAAGCTCAGACAGTCGTTTAACATCAAACTGATGGTAGCATATCAATAAATTATGTTGTTTTGTGTCGGCTTGGTCCGCAAACATACCAAAACTGCACGAGGATCGCTAGAGAAACATGTACACTTGGCAACATTCCAAAGGTACCCTTCAGTTAGGCAACCAACAATTGTCAGTCAGCTGTCTCATCTCATCTGAAGGTTATCGTATCAGAAATAAACATTGACTGAATTTTTATTTTCTCATATTAAATATTGAAACAAATTCAAGGTAAATAACCGACAAACTCCAAAAACAATATTTCTGACATCCATGAGACTGTTTTGATGTATATTTTCATCGAGAAGGTGATTATTCGGGAAGGTAAGAGAATTATTGAACGTTTTCAAATACCCTGCTATAAATGCCTGTAACTTTCAACATCTCCGCGATAGCAATGGCCAGCATACAGTACGCACGATTTGTTGATTGATAATGTGCTAAGCCAGTGAAAATACTCATAGCCCGATCGATCTTATCAAACAGCCCCATAAAATCAAGTTAAGTATACTAATACACAACTCTCAATTTTCCCTGGAACAGTTGTATAAGGGTCATATGACAACCATGCAGGTATCTAAACGAGTAAGTAGTATTATATTTAGCTTGACAGACTAGCATAACAGATGTAGGATTAAAGGTGAAATAACTGACTTCATTTGACCTCTATCTGTTACATGTTTTCATACTAAATTGACATGTAACAGTAGTATTGACTTGATCAATAAAAAAATAAAGTATGCATGCACAACTATAAATGGACCAATAATTCCATAAGCCAATATAGTGAGATACCTTGGTTTCTACCAATATTACGCACTGACACAAAACTTCCCTGGAAAGCTCACGTAAAAAATAAACAAGACGAGATAAATATTAGGTATCGAAACATGTATCGGCCCTTTGGACGAAGCTCTACTTTGTCAGTATCAAAAAAAATTAGTAAGCAATTTAGTAGATGCGCCGTGGAACGTTGGAACTAATGAACTTCACAGGGACTTAAAAATGAAATATATATTTAATAGACATCCAAATCCAGAAATTTGCATGAAGCCCCGAAATATGATTTTATAGTGCGAGAATGTGAATGTGAATGTGAATGTGAATATACCTATCTTCGACAATACGCACTTAGTGAGAAGACTTAAAAGGATTAAGCTTTTTGAGTTAGTGTAATGTGACAGTGTTAGTGATAAAAGCAGGGCCAGTACGTAAGTGTCTTCTAGATTTTAATTTTTTTAGTATTTCAGTAACAGACTCAAGTCACTTATTATTAACATCAACTAAAACAACGAATATTCAAAGGAAGTAAAAATTAGAATAGGAAAATAAGAACAATATTTATAAAGATGAAAAAGTAACGTGGAGAGATCTAAACCGCATCAGCATTGTTTTACGAGATGGAGAAATTGACCAATGTTCGGAAGTACCTGTTATGTGACTGTACAAAAATCCAAGAAATATACCATGGACCGATCGAATAGCAAATTTAGAAATATTGAGCAAAACAAAAAAGGAGACAGGCATCAAAAATTGCGAACTACGTTCATTATGAGGGACAAGAAATACTGTCTATTCCAAGTAAAAATGAGGTATAAGATGAGCATGAAGAAGGCGATACTCATGGATGTTAATATTGAGAAAATGAGTTCACTATAATAGTACACCAACGAAATATTTGGATAGGCAATTTCAAGAGTACGGATTACTGAATTGATCATCTTGAAAAATAAGACGAGGAAGAAATAATAGAATTTATTTATGTTCCGTCTGTAGCAGAAGCATATGCTAAAAAAGAAGAGAAATACAAACACGATACGAATTGTGAATGCAATTATTAAGATATTGATAAGACTATAGTTAAGAAAATTAGCAA
>MU189046.1:0-55793 GCA_016904865.1 Pissodes strobi | reverse complement strand
TGCAATTATTAAGATATTGATAAGACTATAGTTAAGAAAATTAGCAACTTTACTTTATAACTTCAAGTAAAAAATAGTTCCGGCTAATAAATTTATAAAAACTATTTAGTCGTTTGTGAGTTTAGATAAGTTGACATAAAGATTGATGATTTTGTAATATATTAAGATCCAATTAAACAGCTAAATTCGTTAAATTTAAAAAGAGATTCCATTAGAGGATATTCCAAGATTCAATGGATTTGTGGTAGCCCTTAAAGTAAATTAGACCATTGACAACTTGAAAAATTATGAGCTTGAATTTGAGAAATGGCTAGTAACTAGTAACTGTTACTATTGGGTACGGAATTTATTTAAAAAATATATTTGAAAAATATATTATTAAACGGAAAAGGGACTTTTATGACGACGTCCTTGGGCCACACGAGAAAAAACATTTTAAAATAGCTCTGAGAAAAAAAGTCAGAATTCTGAGATAAAAAGTCAGACTTCTGAGATAAAAAATCAGAATTCTGTGATAAAATGTCAGAATTCTGAGATAAAAAGTCAGATTTCTGGATTATGGATTGATATTTAGATTATTTAATCTGGAATGTGGACATCATGGGGTGAGTGAAATCAGATGGCCCAATAACGGTACGTGTCGGAGAAGCGAGGGTGTGTTTTACTACTCTGGCAATGACAGTAGGGAGCACAGAAATGGAGTTAGTTTGTAAAGGATCGCATATCCCGATCAGTAAGAAATGCGTTAGTCTACTCTGACAGAATCATATTAACGCAAATCGATGTCAAACCAATCAATATAAATTTTGGTACAAGTTTATGCAACTACAGCCGATAAACAGATGCTCAAGCAGATTTGTTCTACCAACAAGTTTTCACTGCAGTTAAAACAGGTGAAATCACCTTTGTGATCGGAGACTTTAATGCGAAGGTCGGCCAAGGTGCTGTACCAGGAATAGCGGGTGCGTTTGGATTGGGCGAGCGCAATGAACGTGGAGACAGGTTACTTGAGCTGTGTAATGCACGGGGTCTAGTTTTAAAATATATTTACCAACTGCCTTACTGGCGTCTTTATACGTGGAAGTCACCTGGCGATGGGGTCAGCAACCCGATAGATTATATTCTAATAAACAGAAGATTCCAGAACAGCATCAGACGCGTGTCCGCGTACCCTGGTGCAGACATTGGATCTGATCATAATCCCCTAATTGCCAACTTCAGATTTCGTTGCAAAATAATAAGGAAAGAATGTGGAAAACCGAAGCCAGAGAAGATCGACAACAAAGAGAAATTATAAAAAACGAATTGGCTAGACCTTGCGATGAAAATAATCCAAACGAAAAAGAAGATCCAAACAATATTTGGCAGAACCTGAAAGCGAATTTGCAGGGGGCCACTCGAAAGGTCCTAACTATTGTACCTAAAGTAAACCATACGATCTGGATGACAAATGAAATATTAAATCTTATGTAGCAAAGACTACTGGAAAACCCTGATCCATTAAGATAAAACAGGCCAAAACTAGCTGGGTTAAAAGTGAATGTGAAGAAGCTAAAAACTTGCACAAATTGCACGACAGATTTAATTTTCATAGAAAGGTAAAGCAAATAACAGGTATTGGTAGAAATACACCTTTAAAGTCAGTGCATAACGATGAGGGAACATTAGTTTTAGAACAGGGTAAACTACAGGATACATGGAACACATATGCTACAAACCTTTTCCAGGATAACAAAGAAGAAGACCCTAATTTTACCCCTGAGGAACTAAGCGGCCCAAGCATACCTGAATCTGAGGTTATTCGAGCTCTGGATACACTAAAAAACGACAAAAGTCCACGTCACGACGATGTATATGCCGAGGTATTCAAACAGGTAAATACAAAGCTCCTGACAAACCTGTTCAATAAAATTTATAACACAGGACTAATTCCTCCTCACAAGAAATGTGAAGATTACAGGCTCATTAGTCTAATGAGCCACGCACTAAAAGCATTTCTTCGAATAATATATTGTAGTATATCTAGGAAGTCCGAAGAAATGAGTGGGGAAACCCAGTTTGGTTTATTAGGAGATTGGGTACAAGAGAAGCTCTATTTTGTCTGAAACTGCTAATACAAAAATGTTATGATCAACGACAGAATGTCTACGCATGCTTCATAGATTACCAACGTGCCTTTGACAATGTAAAGCATGAGCTATTAGTTACAAGACTGGGAGAAATTGGCATTGACGAAAAAGACATAAGATTTATCAAAAGTCTCTATTGGAATCAGACGGCAGAAGTGAGAATAAACAACAATCTTGCGGCTGAACCATTTAGTGTCTTGAAAGGTGTTCGGCAGGGATGTATTTTGTCTCCAAAATAAATGTCCATGGAAAAAGATAAGGGGTAAATATTAATATGTCGAAAACAAAAGTCATGAGGATTAGTAGACAGACCGCGGTTCCCCGCATCTTGATTAACGGAGAGACGATCGAGGAGGTTTCCAGATTCGGGTACCTGGGTGCTATCATTAATAATATGTGGAATTGTGATGAAGAAATCAAAACCAGAGTAGGTATGGCTAAAACAACATTTTTGAAGTTAAAGAACATGTTGCTGCATAGAGACTTGTCCTTGGATTTGCGACTTAGAGTAGTTAAATGTTACGTATGGGTTGTGCTTCTGTACGGCGCTGAAACGTGGTCTGTTAAAGTAAGATCAATAAATTGCATAGAAGTTTTGGAAATGTGAACCCTTTGCAGGCTGCCAAGGATATCGTGGACCGAACACACAAACAATGAAGAAGTACTCAGACGAGGAGGGACCGAAAGGCATCTCATGAAAATCGTGAAACATAAAAAAATATAATACTTGGGCCATATACCTCGTGGTAAACGGTATTCTAACCCGAAATTAATACTCCAAAGAAAAATTGAAGGTCGCCGAGGACCTGGTAGAAAGAAGCACTTCTGGTTGCGTAACATCAGAGACTGGAGTGGAACAGCATACGCAGCCACACTGTTTCGTCGAGCTGAAGAAAACACCCTTATCCTGTTGGGATGAGAAAACTGGTCAAGTGACCCCAATGTGCGCAAAGCATATGGGACTAGAAGAAGAAGAAGCATCTTTTTAACTCAGAATTCTAACTTTTTATCTCAGAATTCTGACATTTTATTTCAGAATTCTGACATTTTATTTGATAATTCTGACTTTTATCTCAAAATTCTTACTTTTTATCTCAGATTTCTGACTTTTTATCTTAGAATTCTGAATTTTTGTCTCAGTATTCTAACTTTTTATATCAGAATTCTGACTTTTTATCTCAAAATTCCGACTTTTTATTTCAGAATTCTGATTTTTTATCTCAGAATTATGACTTTATTTCAGAATTCTGACTTTTTATTTCAGAGCGGTTTTAAAATGTTTTTTTCTCGTGTGACCCCAGGACGCCGTCGTAGATTTTAACTATGGTAAAAAAAAGGTTAAAAAATCTGAAACAGTCTTAACTATATGGAAACAATTTGCAAAGAGTCTCTTGGTGACAATATTCTTCATAATAAATCCTCTCGCATGAAATATATTATCTTAATAATACTGCATTAATACTCCATTTAAGTCAACGTATTGATTTTTATAATATCCTACACATTTCCTAGCTTCATGCAAGTAGTTTCGGTATTAAATTTTCCAGGGAATTACAGAAAGTAGCAAATTGTCTAAGTCTTCCTGATTCGAAGTTAACAACGGACTTTCAAGCCGTCCGAAAGATTAGTGTCTTTTGTTTCCAGTATAATCTTCCAACATACGACGCCGGAGTTAAGAGGACAACTCCATTGTTTTAAATGCTTTAAGCGTTTGTAGAATTAAATTCTGCATTACAAGAGGCCATGATAAAAAGCTCGGGAAGAATTGTTCGGAGCAGTGGAGTTTTGCAGATTTCTATTAATAGTTAGATACAATGTTACAATGAAATAATGTTATTTTGTTGTTTATCACTTCCCCCACCACTAGCTTTGAAGTCACGGATTCAAGATCGAAATATATTGACGTCCTAGAATAAATCCTAAATCCCCCACTTAAAACCCCTGTGCTATGGTAATTGTTCCCTTGGCAAACTTAACAAGGGGAAGAATTGAAGCCTAAAAATAACTTTCATGGTCTGGTTGATAATTGGGAATAAAATTCATGAGTTTGATAAATGTCGAAGTGTGCAACGAAGAGGCTTAATTCATTGCGCTGCAATATTTTAAGGCCCAATTAGGATGCTAAATCCTTTCAATGTAAAAACTGCTTTATTATGAGCATTACTAAATCTCTAGGCTAAATTAGGACATTGACAAATTCATTACTTGAAAAGTGAAACCGAGCTAATTACTCAACTTTTATTCACTGAGCTTCTTATTAAAGAATTTAAACCCTTCATTTTTAAATATTGACCATCACTCTAATTGGCCATTAATCTGTTTATGGAAGCATTCTGCTCTATGGATTCGTTTCATAAATAATTGTACGTGACTTGTCCGCGTGGTTGGAATTAGAAATAATATTTTTTGAAGGGATAGCTTCTTTTGGCGTGTTCACCCCAATTTTCCTGGGCAGTGAAAAAACATGAGGCGTCACGCGTCACGCTTGAATCTCACATCGGATAAAGTTGGCGTTAACTTCATTTTTCTTGAAAGGCTGCGAATGGAAATTACAGATTTTGCTCGTTTTTAGCTAACAATTCTGGGCCGCCGACGGTCAATTGTTTTTGGAAATGTGATTTTCCGCTTCCTAGTTATTATATCAAAAGTTAATTTTTTTTTTCAAAATTTTGCTTTGATATACGATAACGTCCAAAACATTGATTGATTTTGATGAGATTAGCGAGAATTGGAATACAACCAGTATTTTTTTGGGGGCTGCATATTTTTGACCCTTGGATGGACACGACCGACAGCTCGATAGGAAATTTAGGCTTGGCATTAAAAAGAGATAGATATTTGAAGTCATATTTGGATTACCTTGTACAGATTATCAGTCTCTGTAATAAATTAATCATCAACCTAACTTCCAAATTTACATCAAATATATAATATAGACCTGCAATTGTGTTAAAGAACTGCGCCAACGAACTAACCCCCATTTTTCCAGACTTTTTCCTCTGCCATACCGAAAAAGGATTTACCCATCTTCTTGGATATTCGCTCGAGTATAACCTGTTCCAAAAAAGGATAAGAAAACCACGCCCTCAAACTATCGCCCAATTGCCTTGATTCCAGTAATCTCCAAAGTCATGGAACGTGTGGTCAAGTAGTAACAACTCAAGTACCTCAAAGATCAGCAGAATAATTAGCGATAATCAATACGGCTTTCGCAAAGAGAGATCGACAGGAGATATATTGGCCTATGTCACTCATATATGGAGTAGGGCAATTGAGAACTACGGAGAATCTCGAGCGATTGCGTTCGATATTTCGAAGGCATCTGACGAAGTTTGGCATGACGGATTGCTTAACAAACTGTCGTCCTTCGGACTGCCAGCCCCGTCTCTCTGCAGCTACCTTACCAGTTTCCTTAAAAACTGATCTTTCCACGTTGCAATTGAAGTACATATCTCAGACACATTCACTATAAATGCGGCAGTGCTTCAGCGCACAATACTTTCACCAACTCTGTCTCACATCTATATTAATGACTTGCTGACCGAAACCAATAATCCTGTTAACAATTTTGCAGATGACAGTACCCTTGTCTGCCAATTTAAATCAGAAAAACCTTTACCAGAGACAGAAGCAGCTTACAACAATTAATCAAGATCTGGAGAAAGTTCGGGCGACAAGAGTTTGGTCCAGTTCAGTGCAGCAAAAGCCCAAGCAGCCACGTTTACCAAGAAAGTTAATACGGCGGGCTCTGATATCCTTATGGTAGGATTGACCATCCCTTCTTCCTCGTCGATCGGACTACTGGGTCTCTCGGTCAACAGTAATATGTCCTGGCATAAGCACGTTGCTAACAGCCTCGTAGAAGCTTAATGCGCCATTTCGCAACAAAAAACTCTATACATAGCAGCAGCTGCTCTTGCTCTACAGAGCGCAAATAACACCGTGCTTGGACTATTGCTCACACTATAATGATAAGTATTTAATTATTTTAATTAATTAGTTGAGCGCCACTTTGTAATGATAGAGCGAAAGTTAATTATTTATTTAGTTTATTTGAGGGTGTGAGTTGTCCCTTTCACTAACTATATTTTTTTATGATATTGTGGGCGCCAGAGCTCCTTGAGACAAATATTAAGATATCAGGAATTATAAAGATAAGAATATTAAAAAATTAATTGGCGTCTTAAAGAACTCGATCGATCCTACAATAAATCAAACAAAATATTTCTAAAAACAATATGTATTAATTTAATAACTAATTTACAAGATGATAAGTTTTAAAAAAATATTAAAATCTATATAACCAGATGTAAATACAACTTATGAAGTTTTGACTTGAAATAAATGAACTAACAATGTTAAAAAATTTAATTATAACAAATAGCTGGTCTAAGCAAACGATCTTTCTTCTGATAATTAATACATATCATCATTTAGTTATCTGTAACCATGCGATAACTTCGTTCAGCTATTTGTAAGCAAGCGGTCGGTTAGGATCTCTACTGGAACCGCTTCCGTCTGTACCCAAGTTCTCTCACTACAGGCGTATCCAGGTCTTACAGGTAATCCTAGTGAGGACTGCTACTTGTTTGCACGGCAAAGCTGTAGTTGGCGTCTTCGTCTCGAATTGATCGTTACATAAAAAAAAATACAAAAGTTTTAGACCAACTTATACTGCTTATTAACTAATTATTTAGGGAAGTATCCTGTGGACCGCAGTTGAACTATCATACAGGAGGTATTAACCGACAATTTGGAAATTTACTGGTTACAGCAGGTATAAATAGAACTTAAATTACAATTTTAAGTTGAGCAAAAATTATAGATAACTATGGTTAAGCAACCATAAATAATCACTGTTACTCAAGATACTTCCGTTCTTTACTTTAAGATATGCAAGTCCAAAAGAATTTATAATTAAAATTTAAAGTCAAAAGAAAATTATGATTAAAATTTAAGATTCAAAAGAAAATTATGAAACTTGTCCAAACAGTGGCTCCCGGCAACTTCCAATAGGAGATAACTAGATTTTTATGATAAATAAGAAAATCGAGGTATAACCTCTCTATAAATGAGTCTTATTATATCTCAAAATATGTAATTTCTATTACTCTTTTATATGGCCCTTGGCACATCAACGATAATTCAAAAAAATGGAAAAAACGAGGTACAACCTCTCTTTAAACGAGTCTTATGACTCCAGATAAGTAATTTCTATTACTTAATCTATAAATATCGCCCTTGGTACATAAACAATAATTGAACGTAAATTGCGTCTCAATAATCAAAGATAAAGATAAGATAATCACAATCTCGATTTGAGACAGGAACTTAGATAAACGATAAAGAAAAAAACCAGATAAATTTATACACATGTACATAGACCTCACATATATGTAAATTAATGTCGGTACATCATTGATAAAACGTGACACGGTAAGTGCTAATAGTTATATGCTTCGCTTGATGTTACAAATAACTGAAATATTAATGAAATAAGCCTGAAAAAAACTATGATCAACAATACTACAAAGGAAAATCCAGCGAATTTCTATTCAAATTCAATTAACTACCTTTTACAGGAACATATAAAATTCACTCCGGAATCTCCCAAGTAATACTGTTCAATTTAAATGAATATAAGTAAAATAATATGTATGACTACTAAGCGATGAGATAATTACGTTTTCTATATATTTGGATTAAACCATTATCAAATTACACGAATTTGACCAGTAAGATACGCAATTATCAGCCAAAAAATCGGTATTCCAACCTAAAGGTCACCATAAAAAATTAAGATTGTTGAAATCGTCAATCTCTGGAAAGTGCAAAATGCTAAATTCTCGCTTTAGCCAAATATAATTAAGTGAATTGGAAACAATTATTACTTATATATTTGAAAAATGAAAATATTATGGAAAAATAAGCAGGATGAATAAACTATTTTGAGATCAGAAAATTAATAACACTTACCGCGTCAAACGCTCTCACCAAGATGACACACCTTCGTTTCAAAATTTTGTACGTTCTACCTATTTCTATTTTCAATACTCTCATTAGTCAATTTAAACCATGTGACAACCACTATCGGAAACCCGGCGTCAAACCAAGGAAACACTCAATATACGCTAAATGTAGCAATCTATTGTAGATTACATGCTAAAATTACAGGTATTGAACAACGCACTACGTCCTTCAATTACCAACTATACGAGATAAGCCCGTTTCCGAACAGATTGCATTCACTCAACAAAGAAATCTGTAATTACACGAATTCGCGAATTATGGATATAAATCTGCGTACCTGTCCCCCTTAAATAGTTAATTGTGCGAAATATATCCATTCACAGATAGGTGTCACTCCCGAGCAATATACTGAACATTGAAAACCATTGATAAATAGATAGACTTTAGTGGAGCGGGAAGAAGGAAACGTACAGGATTGAGCTCGTCGTCTAAACGTCAGACAACCCGAGCGACATGTTCAAGGTCTTTGCTTAATACCAAACACAAAGGACATTTACAGACAAGGCCAAAATAGTACCAGACAATACCAAACCTCTGCATGGAAAATTAAAAGGGAATTAGCGATTATCCAAAATTGCGACACTTAAAAAAGTTAAAAGGCAACTTGTCTGTAATGAAAACAGTAAAAATCTCAGTCTTGCGAGCAAAGACGACATCCGAGACCCGAACCCATTCATGTTTTGTGACTTTCATTTATTCAACTGCGTTGCACTGCGATACCGGCTGATATGCTCTATACCGTACCTGTAATCTTTAATTTAATCCATTTGGTCCTAAAAACAAATTAATATTTACAAACCAGATATCGGCAACATAGCGGTTGAAGCACACATCCTTAGCTGGCCGATTGATAGCGTCACAAAAATGTGGTTTCCATGATACGCGCAAGGCAAACATGAGATTTCGATTTCCAAAATGTCACAGCAACCCAAAGAACTTAACAAAACTGAACGCTATATTACAGAAAATACGGTATTGGTTACAATATATGGTCACAATTAACTTCCACTAGGCAGCAACAATTATTCTAGGTCTTTGAGCCGTTGCACCAGGGAATCGGTATAAAATTTTATTAGAATTAGGATCTACCACACCCATAAAAGGTATCTATTTAATAAAATAATTAATTACGAGACTATTCAAGTGCAAATATCAAATGAAGCTAACGTTATTGACAAGCATATTTCCAAAACAAAATTGGAGTTCAAGTTCTAATTTGTCACAGGCCGATTTTTCGATTGTATTTCAAAGCAAAAATATTTAAAAATCGCTGCCGCCTTTCAGCGTTTCGAGTACCATTGGGTATATTTGTGAAATGCCCTCGTAGTGCACCGCGTCGCTTGAAGTGGTTTCGATGGAAACTAAAATTTGCGTTGCTGAACAATGTGATTTTCATCAAATTGAATTTAGCGCATGAAGATTAGGTCAATGGTAGAAGGCTTTGTTTCCGGCTCCGTAGCCTACTGGTTTCGGATTGGCTATCAAGTTTCATCGAGCGCGCAGTTAAATAATTGTTCCTGGAAAACTGGGAAATTCTATTGATTGGAGTGGCCTAATGACAATGAGATTTTGGCTACTCTGGGTAGTTGTTTTTTCAGAATGCCTTTGCATCGAAATCCCAGGTTTTTATCATTTAATTCCATGGGATTAATTATTGAGAGGAGCATGTGATCGACCACGCTGGATGTTCATTGGTCGAGCGAGTTTTTTTCCGAGGTGGGAATCTTCGTGCGGCTTGCTGTCTTCGGTTTCGATCTCTTGGCGTCACTCTCTACTTCCACCTTTGTGAGTCAGCAGATATTTTGGACGCCGGTTGGAACTAATTTTGATTTTTATCTTTAATGGGATTTTTCTAGCCGAGTCGATTTAAGAGTTTCAGTCCTTAGTTGTACCTTATCTTTTCGTAAGTGTTGGTGTCTGAAACGACCCTTTGTGGGATTAGTGCTGCTTTGTAAGATCAGTTGAGTTTTTGTGCATTTTTTTTGTCTCTCTGAGAACGCCATAATTTTGTGATGCATGTGGGCATATTTTTAATCACCTTTTTGATCTCTTACAGAAGCCCACTTGTCCAACTAAAAGCCGTCTAGCGTTCATCAACTGGCTACCCCCTTACACAGGTAAATTATTGTTTTTTTAATTCTGATTTATCTTTTCCCTTGATCGTTGATTTTGCTCACCGAGTTATAATGCTCGTTCATTAAGCGTTATGTGTGGAACCTTGAATATGTGTTGAACAGTCTTTCGCCTGTTCAAGTGGCTACTACCGCCGTTGAGTTAGCGACTACTGTGGGGTCAACGACTACCGTTGAGTTTATTCGTACTGTGAGGCCTACTATCACCGTCGAGTTGATATTCGTTATCTACGAGCATCGTTAGTGACGGAGTGTTCCTTGGCTATGCCTGTCTAGCGTACCTCCGGGTATAGAGCCTTGCAGTGCTTCGTCTGTCAAGGAAGCCTACTGTGAGCAAATCGACCAAGTGAGCATTTACCATTTTATTTTCTTTTTTTTATCTATCGATATTGCGGCAAATTTGTGTAATTAACTACGATCTCTAATTATAATTTTTTTTTGGCTTTGTTTCGGACAAAGAATAACTTTTTTAACCTCTTTCTCCTTAATTAAGGCAACCTTTAGTCATTCAAATTTTGAATTTCGAATTTTTGGACAATTTTGTCAAGTCTAAAATACTTGATTTTTATTTAAATTAAATTCTCAAATTTCCTCTCAAGCAAACGTTGATTCTTTATTATTTTCGGGTAATTTTGACGAGCCTAAAAAGCTGGTTTTTATTTAATCAATTCTAAAATTCAGTTAGATCCGCTGATATATAGTAAATCAGATTTTGGATCGAATTTATTATTTTTTTTTGAACGGTTAATTGACTGACGCAATGACGTTGTAGGTCTAACTAGTTTATCTTTACATTGTCTTTGCGGCAATTATCAACGAAAATTTATTGAACTGAATGGCCATAGTTAGTTAGTTATACGGTGTATGTGAAGGATCATGATTCGATAACTGTTAATTAGTCTTTAATTAGGTGATTGCTCGAGATAATTGAACTTATCATAACGAGAAGCTATTCGCAGTATCTAGCTTTCAACACATACTACTGACGTTTTTTTTATAAATGCTTTAAGCAATCGCCATCAATTACAATTAAAAATTTCGGAATTTGTTTAGAGTAAGCGTGTGTTTTATTTTCACCGAGCAAAGCCTACCTTTAACTATAAGAATAGACTATTGAAATTTTTGTCAACTTAATTTTCTTTTCTTCCTCCTGACAATCTGTGATATTTTATTGTTAGGTAATAAAATAATAAAAATAATAAATCCTTTGTTTGTCTATTCACCTGTTTTATTTAATTAGAACGTAAGCATTTAACCAACAGGACAGGCCGCTTTTGTAAGTATAGTTTTTTTATTAGCGTTCAATAATTGAATCGTTTTCACTTACCTTTGATTAATATTCGAGTATTTGTTCATCGTTTGCTTTAGTTACCTTTGATTAATTTTTGAGTATTATTTTCATCGACTTTAGTTTTCTGTTAATTTGCGGTACTTGCTTACCGACTTTGATTTTTGATTAATTTCTGGGTAATTATCTTTTCATTATTGTTACTGATAAATTGCCGGAATATATATTTAATATAATTTTCTGACTTATTTTTATTGTTTTATTGATCGATTTTCCGGATAGAAATAAATAAAGAAATTTCGATATTCATTTATTTTGTCGCCAAGCTTAAGCTAAAACAAGTTCCGTATTTCAACTTTGGGGTAGTTCTCGCTTTTGCAGTCTAAAAGTCCGTGGCGCCTTAAAAAAATAACCCGCACCATACTCACCGACATTTGAGCTAGGACCTAATTTATACGCTCGGCGACGGCTCGTTTTAGCCTACGCATTGACATACTTTATTTCTTTATTTCATTTAATATCTAATTTTAAATTCTCAAAATTATTTTTTTTCCTTTCGATTTGAGATTGTTCACTCTCAGTTCCTTCTAAGCTGGAGTGAAGGTTTGCGCCCATTAGAAGGACAAAAAGAGCGTTATAAACTCAACACGAAATATTTAATTTTAGTTAAGACAAACACAACTGTGACTCTCTTCGCCCTTTCCGAAGGACATAGAAACAAAAGTATATTGTCACTAAAACGAGATGTAGATGTAAATTGCTGAATTTTATTCGGAATTATACTACATAATATGATGAATATATGACGATACTGTCTTATGTGTAGCATACTTTTAAATTTTAAGTGTCAATAATAAACCATTCACACGATAATTTTTCATTCGCCATTCTTGACAGAAGGTTGATGAGAAAAAATTATCCATATACACAATGGTAAATGGAAGTTTTAATGACAGAAAGGTAGATGACATTTAGCTTTAATTAACAATCCAGTATATCATTTTTTGACCATTAGATATGCTACGGGCCAGGTAGCTGTAAAGGGTCAAAAGTGCTTTAGAACTATTAGGCTTTACAAAACCACTTAATGTAAAATTCTTAATAATGACATTGTCTTGATCTAAGTCTAATCTAATATTGTTGCAGAAGATAAAATCGAGGTAATTAAATAAATAGACGACCTGAAGATTCGGGGAACACCAACTTTCGACAACTTTTTCATTAACAATTCCTAACAAACTTTGACGAATGCCTTTGATTGTTCAGTGTAGATGACGCCGGCCGACGTCCAACTGATTTGCAGATTCAACTGAAGGAACCAAGACACCTTGGTAGGAGTGATGCTGGCCTATTATTGTAAGTCTCAAACGTTTCTTCTGTAACGAAGGCTTGTTAAGTGGAGAGTAAAAATTTCTAGAAATAGTTCAGCATCAAACGACTTTTGGAATAAAATACATCATGAGCCTGCAAGCAACAAGTTTTTAATAAAATTGAAAGTGTGCAGTTCGGGCCAGAGTTTTTTTAAGGCTACGAATTTTTTAATTTCCGCCAACCTCATCCACAATAAGAGTGTTGTTACAAATTTTAGAAGATCCCTGTTTCTTAAGTCCAGATTATTATGTTGAAGTAGCATGACTGCTGACCAAGTGCCTTTGCTACTATTCTCTGGACTGGAGATTTTTTATCTTGAAGTTTTATGAGGGTCGGTCATCTCCAGCAAACAAGGATTCATAGAAAACTTTTATTATATGATTTGTCAAATTTTGTGGACCTACAAGGTAAAAAATTCGCCCTATGCCATTCCGTAATACATTCAGTTATTGCAATTCGAGGAAGTACATCCAATCTGTGGGAATTTCTGCGGCCGAAGTTGAAAGTGCGCCTGGATACAAAGTTGTGTCCTCATAAGGGCAGTCAAAAAGAGGAAGATTAAAATCGCTGCATATAGCAAACCATGTACTCTCAAACCTTTTTTTGAGGTGATTCACAAATATTGATACTTTTCTGGCGTGAAGTTCGTATGAATGTTTACAGATCCCACTATCACATCACTCTTAGATGTTTTATGACGCATTTTCTTAGAAAAATATGTTAAGAAGAGTATCGTTCTTCTAGCCTGAAACACAGTGGATGAAGCGATTAGAACTCCACCTCCGCATTGCCAGTGGATTCCGGCGGAACGTTTAGTAATCATCCCAAAAAATTCTGATCCATGAATATTTGAATTCGGCCAGGTTTAATTCAGTGGTATTACATCATAAGTAGACACTAAAATATTACTGTCAATGTCCGTTAATTTTCTATGTAGACCTTGTAACCAGCCATATTTGCTTATTGCTCATTCAGCTGTATAGATGCCTGACTCACTCAGCAGTTTATATTTTTTTATAGAAGACGTGGGTTGAAGTGTATGCTCGTTAGAGCAGGGTGCCATTAAAATTTATGGCAAGAAATTGATTAGATGTTCTATTTGCCTGAAGATAGGTTATTACCCTAATTTAGAAAAAATACCCTATGCAAGAGCGTTGGGACAAATTAGAATGAGACCAGATTATAGCTGGAATACAGTTTCCAAAATAAACACCAGAAATACCCACAACTTGTTTATTAAAAAAATCTTACTACTCGGGTAGAAAAATCTACTTTTCTAAAACGGAGACGAATTACTGACTAATGACGGTTAATGCTATGCTATAAAGAATCTATTGAATATCACTGCAGTTGATCATTTAATGTCACTGCTGGTAGTTAGGATTCAAATAATTTTTATATTAATTATTATAGTATTTAAGTTTCACATGCCTCGATACTATCTAGCGATAAGAATTATTTTTGAGAGAATACTTTAATATTACCCAGTTCTTCTTCTTCTTCTTCTTCTTCTTCTTCTTCTTCTTGTGCCCTATCCGTTGCGGACGTTGGCGATTAACATGGCTATTTTAACTTTGATCGCAGTATTCCGAAAAAGTTCTACTGAAGTGAGTCGGTACCATTTACGCAGATTATGCAACCATGAATGTCTTCGTCTACCAGGTCCTCTCTTGCTGTCTGCTTTGCCCTGTAAGATGAGTTGCAGGATACGATACTTCTCATGACGCATTATATGGCTAAGGTATTCCATTTTGCGTTTTTTTAACAGTGAATGAGATTTCTCTCTGCTTACCGACTCTACGAAGAACCTCCTCGTTGGTGATGTGATCGGTCCACGATATTCGTAAAATGCGACGGTATCCCCACATTTCGAAGGACTCCAGTTTCTTCATCATTCGGTCTGTCATTGTCCATGCTCCTACTCCATATAAAAGAATTGAAAATATGTAGCACTTAGCTAATTTGATTTTTGTCTTCAAAGATATATCTTTGCTAGTAAATAATGACAACATGTTGTTAAACGTTGTTCCCGCTTTTTCAATTCTTGATCTTATTTCTATAGACCGGTCCCATTGAGAGTTTACTAATGATCCAATATAGCAATATATCTCCACCTGCTCTACTGGTTCGGTGTTAAGTATCAGCTGTTCTGCTTGTTGTTGTCGCTTACTGGTAACAATCCATTTGGTTTTTGAAACATTGAGCTTCAAACCGTACTGTTCGCTGATAGCTAGGATATTTCTCAGTAGATGTCGAAGCTCTTCGATACTGCTGGCAAGTATTGCAGTATCGTCCTCATACCGAATGTTGTTGATGAGTTCACCATTTAGTTTTATGTCCACATTGGCGTCGTGTAATGCTTCCCTGAAGATTTCCTCTGTATATCTGCTGAACAGGAGGGGAGACAGTATACATCCCTCGCTTACACCTTTCTTTATTTCGACCATTTCAGTAGAGGAGGTACCTACTTTCACACCCGCACTTTGTCTCCAGTAGAGGTTGGCTATCATTCTTATACCTTTACTGTCGAGACCTACTTTTTTTGGTATGGATATGAAAAGTTCGTGATTGACACCATCGAAGGCCTTTGCAAAGTCAATGAAGCAGATGTAGACATCTTTATTTGCGTCTCTGCAGCGTTGGATTAAAACTTGCAAGGCGAATATGGCGTCTCTCGTGCCAAGTGCATTAGGAAAACCGAATTGCGAATCATCAACCTCAGAGTCGCATTTTGCATAGATTCTGTTCTGTATCACTTTTGTAAAGATCTTAGTTAAGTGATTAATTAAGCTTATTAGTCGATGTTGGTCGCAGGTTTTTGCATTTGATTTCTTTGGTATGGTGATAAATGTCGTGTACATTCAATCTTCAGGTATTAGGCCAGTGTCGTAGATTTCATTGAACAGCTTTAGCATATCGAGGAAGCTCGAATAATTCATTTAGCACATAATTTTAAGGATCTCAACGTGAATGCTATCTGGACCCGGGGTTTTATTATTTTTCATGGGCATAATGGCTCTCTCAATTTCTCTCTTCATGTTTGGTAGTCCCGCTGTGACCTCATCTGGGTTGTGATTGTCGGGTCGCGCATCATTAAACAGCTCTTCGATGTATTGTTTTCAGATAGCGAGTAGGTCTTCTACTTCTGTTTTTAATATTCCATTCTTATTCAGAAGGCCGGTTGTTCGGCGATTAAACTTTTTGTTAGATTTAAGCTTTTTGATCTTTTTTAGCATATTGTGATAATCGTACTTCTTCTCGTATTCTTCAATTTCATTGCACTTTTCTGGCCCCCCTTATCTTCTTATTGATGAGTTTATGCGCCTCTAGGTATTTCTGTTGATATTTGCCTTTATATGTTCTCCTTTCTTCTAGGAATTCTAGAATTTCGTCGGTCATCCATTCTTTTCTCTTTATTTTTTCTCTATTTAGAAGTTCTGAGCATGATGTTTGGATAGCTTCCTTAAGTTTGTTCTACTTTTCTAAGCTGTCGTCGGTTTGACCGTCAATTTCAGTAAAGGCGTTACTGATGTACCTTTTGTTTGACTTCAGGTTTGTGGAGTTTCCTTATATCAACTGTTTTACTTGAGGATTTTCTGTCGATTCTCTTTAGTTTGATCTCCATTCCACATACAACTGGATTGTGGTCGGGGTTAATGTCAGCACCTGGATAAGTTCTTACTGACTTGACTGCATTGCGAAACCTTTCTGGGACAGTGATATAATCTATTTGGCTTCTAATTATGTTACCTGATGTGTCAGCTGATGACTTCCATGTATATGGTCGACGAGGGGGAAGTTTGAATAGAGTATTGCTAATAACTAGATTGTGTTCTTCACAGAATTGAACTAGTCTGTCACCTCTCTCGTTGCGCGTACCTAGTCCAAAGCTACCAACTATATTAGAATATTTTCATTGACCCACCTTAGGAATAAAGTCACCGATTATTATTATTCCCTTGGCAGCTGGAATGTAGAAGACTTCTAAAATGTCCTCAAAAATACTAAACTAACGGGTATTTTACTGAAGAAAATAAGAAATATTGCCGCAAATGCACGGAGAGAATTGAGCTCAAGTCTACCTATATCAGGGAGAGAACTTAAATAGTAAGGTTTAAATAGTTAAAAATTAATTTTCTGCCATGAGTTTTACAGCCAGATACAGTAAACTTAACATACATTTAAAGCATAAATTTATGTATTGACGAGAAAGAAAGTGATGTAGGGTTTACGATACTTTAGAAGACTGCCTCTTAACGAAAACCCTAGATAAGGTTAGATAACTGAACCTCAGTACCTCTTGACGCATTATTTTAGAAATTTACTTCCCGGTAGATAGTAAGATTAAAGATAAATGCACGATAGAGCAAGAACTAGATTTTAGATTCTAGTATCATTATGATTTAGTAATCATTGATCAAACCAGGAATCGACGATATACTTCGTCTTCGGTATAAGAGAAGCCACCAGACTGGAATCCAGTGCAGATGGGAAGTGCTAGGTGAACATATAGCCAGAAAGGTCAGGTTTCACCAAAAACTCTCTGGCTGATCCAACAATTAGAATAGGATAGCTAAGTTCTTGTTCAAGGAAGGAATTGCCCGGAACAAATCGTCATCGGTCCCTCAGAAAGATCCTGGGGAAAGGATACATGATTTTTTTTAGCCATGTTAATTAAAAGCATATGGGTCGAACCTACCTTTAAAAAAGGGTTATCACATAGCTTTTCACACGATGTTTCACTCGTAGTAGTAAGAACACAGAGAACATATCGATATAATATTCAAATACAATTAGAACGTTACAATCTCGGGCATCCTGGAGTACATAATAGTATTGTGGTTTTTACAGTTTTCGATATTTCTTGAACACTTTCGTCCATCTCTAACTGATTGCGACGTTGGTATTCACTGGGATTAACATCAACATGATAGACAATATCTGCAGATATTTTAAAAAATCCTATTCAAGCTACTGGAAGCTATCAGACGTAGTGGCAGTGTCTGTTTCAGCATTGGTTCGCGATCCCATTTGGCATTTTCCAGGCATGTCTCTTAAGCATAATAGGTACTTCATTAATATTCGTTTTTTCTAATAGTCTAACATACCAAAGATTATGTTGCTCTTCACTGGAAAAAGTAAATTCGATTGGCCATTTGTTGTGCAGCTGATTTAATGATAATGCTAGGTTGTTCAATTAACCTGTTTAGGTTAGGTCTATTAGCGTGAAAAGGAGGCTCAACAAATATCACACTAGGAGCACCATAGGCACCACAAAGGGTTCTAAATGATGTGTGTATCTTAAGAAGGTGAAGAAAGCATCGGACCAATATCCACTTATATAGTGTATAGTATTAGATTTTTTCTGCATGGCTATCTGACCAGGAAATAGCTTCAACGATTTTCTAAACAAACAGAGATGTGCTCGTAGGCACTAAAATTAACCATAGGGGCTAGTTCTAAAGTCATTTTGTAAATAAAACAAAACGCTATAGCATTATATGAATATTTTAATAAGTTATTTTACCTGAAAATAACTGGAAGCTCATAAATAAACAAAATATAAACATTGAGTGAATGTATGTAATCTGTGCTATGATATGAACAATATCAGTCGAGTCAAAGTATCGACCTTGAAGGATATGACAAAATAATACTCTTGAAAACTAAAGCATTGCTCAAACAGTTGTAATACTAAACATGTATATAGTTATAAACATAACCTTGAAGATATGTACAGTTAAATGCTCATTCAAGTTCCTGCGGAACTGCTGCGTATGAGCTCAGTTAGCTGAGCTAACTCTGATATGAAATACAATAATATACAAGCAATAATATCATGATAAATATTACCTTAAAGTTCACCTATAAGCTACTATGTACACTATGTTCACCAATTGACGAGCAACGTTCAATTCGTTCAGCAGTTTATCTTCCAGCACAGGAAACGTCACTTTAACACTTACTAAGTCTCTGTTGTAGCTTTTATGTACAATATGGTTCAATTTCTTGCAAATAAGAATGCCTTGAATGTGTAGTTTATATTATGCATGTGGCATGATACGGACGCCCTTGTGAATGCGGTTTTTATACACGCAAAAATGATTGTAATACATGCTATGCAGGTAGCATAGCTAAGCTGAAATCCGCGTAGGAAATAGCATTGGTGATATCTTTATATTGCAATAAAGCATGAGTGAATGGTTGCAGATAAGTGCCGGGTAATCATTATATTAGAATAAGGCCTGAGTATAGCAACCCAGTGTTATTTTCTGATAGAGAATGGACAAGATCACTGGAAACGCTAGCACAGCGATGATACCGCGTTTGAGAGAATGTGAATGTAAACGTGTGTGTTTACTTACTTGAGATTGCAAACATGTGAATTTACTTACTTGGGTTTCGAGACAAGACTCGATTACTTTTGGTTAGAGATGAGAATCTAAAGTGATGAACTCCCGTGGACGAGACAAATGGAGACGCCAGTACAGCGTCATACATGTGAGACCAATAGCAGACAGGGTGCCGATAAATACCGTTTTGTGGGTTTGAGGCGACGACGAGCGTGGCTGGATCACACAATTCACTTGAGTAGAGAACTAGAGGGATTATGAGGCCTCAAAACGCGAAACTGCCCGGCATGGCGGCTTGACTCCATACCGAGAAACGGGAGAGCCGTGGCGCGACTTACCCAAGTGAGTGTCGAGATGCTACTTTTTTTCTAGAACGTGAGTGAGAACTAGATCAGCTCGAAGGCGTTGACTCCTTCCTTTCTGGTGAGAGAAGATGCATCAATGCGGAACTTGGAAAATGGCAAATGATGTAACTACAGAGAAGTTATGTGAAACTTAACATCAGCGATTGTCTAACATAGACTTATACATTATAACCCAGATCTGGTCGAAATACGCTGACTAGGAATTATAAATTTGATTAATAAAGATAAGACATTTAGAGGCACTAACTTGATTACCTCCGTCTTCGCGGTGAAGGCTGTGATTGGTCGACTCGGCGTAGGATACGCGGCCGGGCTCAGTTGAGTAAACGTAGTTACAACAGATGGCGCTAGTAATATCGCGGCTTTTCTGTAGAAAGCGCTGTGATTGGTCAGATGAGTTTAGAGGCCGTGTGGCTTTTAGCGATCTAGATTACCTGACGTAGTGGATAAACCTTGTAACAAGAGATGGCGTTAGCAGTATCATCATGGATTTGCATTATAAGATTCTTTACACAAATAGTGCTCTATATAAAAATAGGCCTCTCCTATTGGTCGATTCGCATGGCCCTCCGCTCGCTTCGCTCGCTACGGGGGTTCAAGAAAAAGAAACTAACCAGGTACTAACCCAAACTAACCCAAGACATACCCAAAATCAAGAAAAAAATTGTTTAGAAACATAATCTTAAAAAAAATAATAAAAAAAGCTACGGGTTTTGAACCCAGGCCATTCAGGTGAGACCCAACGATCTAAACCTCTACACCACGAGAGCTCTTGACAGAAAACGATTGCACCAGGAAGACATATTGTAATACGAGATGGATCGACCAATAAGAGAGGTCGATTTTTATATAGTGCACTATCTGTGTAAAGGATCTTAAAATGCCATGGATTTTAATTTCTATGAAATGCGAGGACAGTGGCGTGGAATGTTAAAATTGTACAAAATTAAATCGTTAGATTTGAAAGCGGGTCCAAATGGTTTTTGAACTGTATAAATCGCTACTATGTTCAGCATGCCAATTCTGGATATCATCTGTTTGTACAATTCGTCCATGCGATTTATTAAATTATAGGATTCATTTTTCGCTGTGTCTAGCCTCCCGGTACCGGTATCCGAATAAATCCCGGTAAAATGATGACGTATATATAATGACGTAAAAATCTACCTGTATTTATATCAAGCTATGCTAGCCTCCCGGTACCGATGTCCGCATAAATTCCGGTATGTATTGATGATGGTGTTTCTATTAATCCCGTTAGATTTTATAAAATAATTAGCTTTTAAAGATCCTTTACAGGCGTAGCCGACTGTATCAAAATCGGCCTCTCCTATTGGTCGATCCGCATGACCCTCCGCTCGCTTCGCTCGCTACGGGGGCTCAAGAAAGGGAAACTAACCAGGTGCTAACCCAAGACATACCCAAAATCAAGAAAAAAAGCCGTTTAGAAACATAATCTTAAAAAAAAAGCAATGGGGTTCGAACCCGTGCCGTCCAGGCGAGACCCAACTATCTAAACCTCTACACCACGAGAGCTCTTGCGACAAATTGATTGCTTCACGAAGACATATTGTAATACGAGAACAAAATCTACCGGGATTATTGTAAATACCGGTAGACCATTAGGTACGTCATCATACCGCCATTATATTTTACCGGGATTTATTCGGATACCGGTACCGGGAGGCTAGACACAACGTTCATCTAAGGTAGATACCACTGATCCTTTGCTAACTAAAATACTCTGTAAATCTATAGCAGATATTTCCTACTTTATAAAATGATAAAAAATAGGTTGTTGTATAAAATTTTACATTCCTTGTGTTGATTAGCTACTAAGCGAACATTTTGTATTTAAATTATAGAAAAGAATGCTGGAAACAAATACCTTCCAGGGAAGCAATCATATCTGATTAATTACTCTGCAATAAAACGGTAGGAAATCGTATATTTCTAAGTAACTTCTTGGCACAATTTCAAGCTACCGTAAAATTGCAGAAATGTTACAAAATAATCTATTTTAAGTAATTAGATTTTAAATGCATAAATGCTTTTATGTCTTTTTGTCAACTATGTTGTTTGACTGGAAGGGGATCATTCAGTGAGAATGAGATAATTACATGAAGCTTAGATGGCTTAATATTCAAAGCGAATGGTTTGAGTTGAAGTAAGTTCAAATTACGACAGCACCGGACATAAAAAGTATTTTAAATTTCAGAACCAAAGTTTTAAACACGTACAAATAATGTACAAAAAGGTTCAAATATAAAAAGATTGAATGGAAGATATATGGGAATCTAGAATATCGAATCAAGCTAAAAGTGATTTTTTTTAGTAATTATGAAAACATGTCTTCGAAGAAAAGCTTGAATTCTCATTGCTCAGCAAAGACCACTAAAAGATTAATTAATTCTATGGAATGCCCCAGTTGCCTTGCAGGTGCGCCTTTCGAATTGATTTTTGTGATGAGCATGAAATATTTTAGTCAGTTTGGGTTAGTTGATTTTCTACACCGTCGTTATTTCTGGACGAATAATACTAAATGAAGAAAAAGAAATATTTATTTAGGAAACTTAAAATTTTATTGATTTGCTCACTATTTAACTTGAAGTTTTCCACAATAAATTTATAATCAAGGAAAATCTGTTAAGAACAAAAACCAGGAACTGATATGCGCGCTTTCTATATTTACACACCAAAATTCGGTGTTTGCCGCTTAACGCGTTTTATTGTTTTAACAAAACTACAGCATAAGTACTCTTGGATTTGGTTGTGTTCTAGCAATTTTACAACCGAACTTTTATGTATTTCAGAAATCGTGGAACACATTTTTCAATTTTGCACCGATTTTTATAGACCATCCTTCAGCGACTCTACATGGCATTTTGTTTGTTTTTCATCTATTTTACATTGTGGAAACCGAGCTGCCACGTGAAATAATGTTCTCAGGTTTTAATTCAACAGTTTCAAATTTTGCGGGTCCAATTTAACAGCAACGCTGTCAACCGAGAAGGATTTTCGCTGCAAAACTCACGTTTTTTTTCACGATACAGATACAATTAAAAACGACACTAATCCAATTTACGCCTTTCACAGGGAGTATATTCTGACATTTTTAATTTGCGAATTTGTTTTGTGGCATATGCTCAATTATACGTTTAATATGTTTAAAAATGGTAAAATGGATATTAATTACTTATATACGAATTTATAGTCAATGCTTTCTGGCGTAATCTTTTTTTCAATTTTTAAGCTCGATGTGCTTGAGAATAATTTTATATTTAGACGATTTAATTTCGGCTCGATTTGGTGCCATGGTTTCTTAGGTTATATAGCTCTACTTTTGTTTGTAATTTTAAAAACTAATCTTATAATACAGTAAATTTCTGCTGATAAAGGCCCTTCGCGGGAAAGTTTTAGTTTTGATTTTCTCCATTCTTTATGTTTTTTGGGGTATTGAATCAGAATCTCAGGTTTGCTAACAAAATTTCGTGAAGCAACATTGAAAAATGCATAAAAGGTAGAAATTTGAAAAGTGCATAAAATTTTCCATGAATTACATCTTTTAAGTTTTTTTTGCAGAACGAATCGTTTGGGCTCAAGCGCTAGTTGAACATTGTCGTATTTTGTTTATCTCCCCAAAAAACAATTTATTATGAAACTCTAATTTATTATTAAATGATCAATTAGTCAATTTCTCCTAGTCATAAATAAATTACAAAACACAATGTAGACTACCATCTTCAGTTCTAAAAAAATGGATTTCCAAAATCCAAAATCACATCGTAATTCAATTTTGGGCTAACATAATTCCGTCTTGTACGTCTTTAAAATTTATTAATTTTCTTCCGGCCTTCATAAATGATTATATACTTGCAACGGTTTTAAACCTCAAATCGCATTACGACCAGACATACATAGAAATCTGCAGTAGTTATGTTTCCTATGTAAAGTCAAATTACAAATGGAATGCTGTGGTCATTTTCGATGGCTACCACGACGAAGCTCATGAAAGCACCAAGCGAATAGAGTGATGGAGAAGAGAGCCAAGAAAACATTCTGAAGCAATATTATTTACTAAGTCGATGGTGCCCACTGTCTCGCAGGAGAGTTTTCTTGCAAATTCCACAAACAAGAGCCGGTTGATATTTATGCTTATGGAGAAGCTGAATGAAGCAAACATTGAGACACAGCAAGCAGAGGAAAATGCTGATATCCTTATAATTACAACAGCACTTAAGTTGACATTATATATCATCATCTTACAAAAGTAAACCCAACATTGTCGTACTATCTTTCAATGAAGCTGCTGCACGAGAACATTCACTAAGAGTATACTTTCAGGTGTAGCAGTGGTTATCTGGACAAACCATAATCACAAAACAAAAAGAGACCCGATCGAGTGGGGGTGGAAAAACACAAAGAGTGGCCTTGTGCCCGTTGTAACCATGTCCAAACCAGCATCGGATTCAATATTTCAAGGTATGTCTGTAAATGCAAGAAAGGCTGCCAGCGAAATTGTGGAGGCAGAAATACAGGTCATTATTGCTCTCCAATATGCACAACATACAATGGGTTTTGTGAAGACGTCCAGCCCCCGGATGACAATGTTGACATAGACGAAGAAGGCGCCGAAAAAAGAGACCAAGAACTGTCTGAAGAAGAACGCTCACATGATATGGAAGGCGTGTCTGATAGCAGATCACAAGTAAATGATTTTTCACGAGATCTCTTATTTTCAAGCTCAATCTCCCATGCTGTTTATGGAAGAACCCGATTCTCTGTCAGGACGCTTCGACATCGAGGATCTTCCGCCAGAACTTTCCGCCATTGAAGAGCCTCAGCCAGGACCTTCTAAGAGAAAACGGCTCAAACAATAGATAACATAATAATAAAGTGATAAAGATAATGTTATTTGATAATAAATAAGAGTGTTGTAAATAAAAAATTGGTCTTTATGGAGATAGATAAAACCCGCCACTTTTCAACTAGCGCTTGAGCCCGAACGGTTCACGTATTTAGTTTGCCTCCGCGTTACAGAACCCTAGTTAAATAACGCCGCCTGATTGGCTAACTCCAAACCTGCCCGTCAATGTTGTTTACACTTTTTCACTTCACGCATTGTATGAGACTTTTTGAGAAAAGCAGACAATGTGAAAGCCTGGCTCAGGTGGTCAAGCTCGCCTTTAGAATGCGGAGCAATGGGTTCGACTCATGGCCCTTGCAAGTTTATTTATTTATTTTCTTTGGATTAGTTACATTTTTGGCATACCTTGGGTTAGTTTAGGTCAGTTTTGGTTGGTCATCATGGCTTCAAACAGGGCAGCAGCAGGAGGCTGATCTTTTTGGCGCCAAACTCAAGCAAAGCGGTGACTGCACCGTTGCATCACAGATGAGTGTTTGCTAGGCACTAAACTGAATTTTTCCTACCAACAGGCGGCAGACTGAAATAGAGTGGGAATTGCGCGGGATACACTTTGAGAGGGTAGTAAAATGTTCTTTCTTTGTTTGACATAATTATCGTTTGCACAACATTGACGGAGACAAACATATATTATATTGAGAGTGACAACTTGCTTTCCAGTGAGTGTTTCATATAATGGAATCTATTCTACCGACAATCCCGGTTCGGACTAAGGAGTAACTGAAATTCAATTCTTTAAATGCGCAAATAGCTATTTACGGGGGGTGAAATAAATCTATTCGGGGTTTGGTTAAGGCTCATTCATACCACGAACATACAAGGTATTATCACCAAACTATACGGTGAAAAACGATAATTTAATACACATATTGGGGTGTTTCCCCAACAATATAAAGAATGAAATTTGAAGGACATTTTATGTATCTTCATTTTGAATTATTAATATGTCATACTCTTATGGTTTGATAATTTAGTTATAGCTTTGACATAATGTTTCCAAAAATTCATGTTTTGGTGATTTTCGGTAGCTTGGGTTTTTGTGCTGGAAAAATTAAAATTGTGTTTAGTCTCGTTTCCATGTGTCGTTAGTGCCGTTTTATTTTTTTTTGTCATATTTATGTCCGTGTTGTCTATTTTGTAGATATTGTGCTGTCGGCTCAATGTATACGTTTTGACATCCATCATATGGCATTTCAAGATTTAGCTTGGATATACAGGGTGTCCCATAATTTATCCGTCATTGAGCAACAGGTGATACTAGGAATCAAATTAAGAAGATTTGTTCAATAAATGTGGTGGCAAATGTAAGTCGTTAAAAAGATACGGGGTGTTGAAATTGAAGCTTACTTTTCGAAAAATTGGCATAACTTTGAAACGGATTAAGTTATAAAACTCAAAATTAGTGTACTAGCGTCTTCAAAGGTGAGAAATCCCAATTCGGACTCAGCTAAACCTAGGACCCAGAGGGCGCTAGCTACATACTTAGTAATGAAGTAAATTTTGTATATTTTTTTACTCTGCTGATCTAATACTGTTTTGATTTCACACTAGAATAGAGCCGCCATTTCTGCATAAAAGAAATACTCTTGGTCAATATCGATTTCTCAAGCCGTTTGCGAAATATTCGTAGAACTCAATTTATTTGAAATATGTAGATAAAAGCAATTTTAAATTTACTTTACCAGATGTTGAAAATGTCCGCCGTTTACCTCAATACATTTTCTTAGTCGTTCAGGAGGGTATTTGCTGAATTTTTAATAATATTGGCAGCTTCTTCAATTTTTTGAAATAGTTCTTCTCGTGTATTAATTTCATCATTGTATACTAAATCCTTCATGTGACCCCACAGATGAAAAACCAGCGGATTAAGATCGCGGCTGCAGGGTTGCCATGGAAATTCACTACCGCGTCCAATCCATTGATGTGGGAAACGTTGATTTATGAAAATGCGGGGGCGCTCCATCCTGCATAAACCACATGCCTGATCTTATGTTTAAAGGTATACCATCCAAAAGCCCTATTAAATCGTTTTATAAAAATTGCAATCTCCATTAGGTATTTGCGGGAGCTTAAATGGTCCGATTATAAAATTATCAATACTGCCGCACCAAATATTGATGGAAAATTCATGTTGGAAATGGCTTAAGGTAGATACCCGACCAAGTTTCTTTTGTAAACCATTCAATTTTTATTTTGTTGTTTTTTAGGTGCAATGTCATGTCTAAAAAACTAAATTAACTTCCATCCCTAAAGATAAAACTGAACATATCCTATAGGCATTTAACACTTTTTATAACAAATTTTAATTTAAAATAGAAAAAGAAAAACGAGAAAAATTAACTTTTTCAAACTTGGCTTTTAAAAGGGTTTTACAAACATATTAATAAATTCTAACAGTATAACTGTTTATAGCAAATACAACTTTATAATATCTATCTAGGTAATTTGTATCTAATATATTCAGCAAATTACTATCGCCAATTTATTTGTGTCGAGGCTTTTGTGTCTCCCTAGTTTTGCCACGCTGTCCACTTTTGGGGTAAATCTATTCCTTTAAGTAGCTTGCAGGTTTCCGGATCCGCGGAAAGTTGTCCCTTGCGAATATCACAAGAAAAGCTACCAAAAACAGCTTAGATATCGGTTCATAAATATGCAAATTCGACAAAAAGGTTCCCTGCGTGAAATAAAGTTTGCATCTTCTTGTTTCCCTTGTGAACTTAGTTGGAAAGGATTTAATGTTTCTGTCACAGTGATAGAACTACACGGTCTTTCGAAGTTCGAAAATACTTTTTTGCTTTATGTTGATTTGTTGAATATTTCTCGTAGTTTGTAAGATCTATTTATGGTTTTAAATTGCTAAAATTGATTGTAATTACATCGAATTTACTATGTCGAGGCGACTATGACGGCCATTTATGAAAATGAGAGAAAAAAACACAGTTAATATAGGTAGATAGCGCCCTATTTCATACGCGTGTTAAAAACAATGTCCAACACACGTATTGAAAAGTGGATTCTAATACGTGTGTGATATTAATCGTTTTCTTAAGAATTTAAGGCGTGATTCCTATGTCATATTCATTGGTGGGCGTAGAAAAAAATGATATATTACTGGTTTGAAAGTACGTTTTCTTGTCAACCTCGGAGGATTTCTTAAATAACCTTCTCGTTTGCAAACTAGTACTTCCAACACTTCTTGTTATATAATATACTATTACTGTCATTGTATGGATATACGAATAAAAAACATTTCCAGTGGCCAGCCTATGTAAACATGATTTTGTTCATTACCTCCTATAAGTAGGCCTATTGGCTAATATTAAAATTGCAGTGACGTCATCAAATATAGTCAATTGCTTTTGCCATAAGAATAGCATTGAAGAGTCCAGTAAAAATACTGATCATTTCATCGCGCGTATAACGTTGATTGCCACACTGAACGACTGGAATCCCAATCCCCAAGTCGCCGTATTGCCAGATTGGGCGCTTTATGGAAATTGGGGCTACTTCTCACTGTAGTTTGCGACAAATTAGTTTTCAAAGAATCGATTGCGATTTAAAAAAAAATAATGCTGCAATCAGGAAAATATTTGTTATGGATTACTGGTTTACCCTTTCAAAACCGGTTATCAAATAAGGACAATAGGGTCCAAAAATGGGCATTTTTTAATTTGTCAGGTTACAAGCAACTACCAATTTCGCATATTTTGTTTTCATTTAGTGAATTTTAGTGATGTGTAACTTGGTGCCTTTAAATATCGGATAGTATCGAATATTAAACCACATATATCCAATACATTTTATGTGGATATTGATATGGACACTCCTATTGTTTTATTGAATATTGAGTTACAAAAAAACCCTAATATTGTAACATCAAATATTTGAAAAGGATGGAAATAATTATAATGTAAACTTTCAAGCAAGGCTTACTAGCACAACCACAAATATATTAAAATACGAGAAGATCTAGAAGCCCTAAAGCAAATAGAATAAAAAAAAATAATTTTATTTTTACTCTAACATACATTAAATGCTTAATGCAACAGTTTGCTTTGATAAAGTTATATTCAACATAAATTAATATTTAAAATCCGGAAAGTAAATATATAAAAACCGGAAAGTGAAGCATAACGAATTTAAAAAGAAAATAAACGTTACTAACCTAATATCCTAATTATTTTCTAGAAATAATCAGTTCCATTTAAGAACATATTTTTTTTTATTTGGTTTAAGACTATGAGCTCTGCTTTGGAAAATATCCTTTCACCAGGTACAGATGTTGCTACAACAGAGAAGTATTTTTTGTAAGGCGAGCTGGTTTTGGATAAATTAACAATTAGGTAATTCCCTGTTATTTCACCGATGAAGCACATCTTCTCCGAAAATAAAGTTTTTAACTCCTCTTCTTACTTCTCAAACTTTTAAATGCAATTGTCTTGATCAAAAGTCATTCAACAGATTCTGTAAAAATGTAAGTCCTACTAGATATACCTTAAATAGGTTCACATCTCAAGTAATATATGAAACTAAATCTACCGAGCCAAGCGAAATTCTGATAGTCAGGACGAGGCAATTCTTCAGATTCGTAACAATATAAGTTTTAAAACATATCAATTTAACAGACTTATTGTTATTTTCTTCTCAATATATTTTATAATTGAGATAAAGTATATGATAATTATGTATAAAAATATATTTGATGTGGTTGGGCGATTTTGGGCTACTAAAAACTGTAGGAAAATGATAAACTAAAAAATATTCAAAATTTCAAAATTTTATTATAAAAAGTATTTACCAATTTATAAGTTTACAATAAATGTGATTTTGGGCGGCAAATAAGCAACAAGAGTAGCGACATGATTTTTCAAAATGTGGCAACACCGCAAATAGTTAGTTTCAGAATTTGACGATTGACGTTAATGTCTGCCGTCATTTTCTTGCATTTTTTTTAAATCGAAACTATTTTTGTGCTTTTGTGCGTAAAAATTGAAGCTAATATATCGTGGTATATTTAGGTATACAGTTTATCTTGTTAAGCGTTTTTTAAAATGTATATGTATATGTTTCAGACTTAAATACCTGTTGCTTTCGCGTAATAACAGTGGAAATTATTTATGTTTTGCTCCTGTTAAATCGTATCGGTTTCGGCTAATTTTGGGGTAAGTGATATTTAGTGTAATTGTGCCTTAAAAAGGCTGTAATGCAATGTTTATTATAAGCCTTCATTCCTATAAATATTCGCGTAATCATGCTCCTATTATTTTACCTCATCCTAACACAGTAAAATCACTTTTAAAATTAACTAACCATGGGAGAGTAAATTTTTTATAAAAATCATTATAAACTTATAAAAAAATAACAGAACTTTTCACTGCGGACTTTCTGTGTATTAATTTGTTTTTATTGACATCCACAGACGAGACGGCGCAAGACAAGTTTGTAGACAAAGCTATGTTGCCAGATTTATTCTTTAATTCTATATGATTTTAAATTAAAATGATGCATTTCTCTGTGACAATAATTATGTTGTGCTGATTTTAAACCAGAATCGATAATTCCTGAAATTATTATTTTATATAACTTATTAAAGCGAGGCAAAGCAATATTGATATTGTTACGTTTTCCCCGTGGGTTCTTAACAAAATTACAACTTGTAATATTTCAAACTAATATTCTCGATATTCTCTACCACTGTATACAATCAGACAGACTAAACTACTCTTATAGCCTTTCAATTAATATTTCTTTATAATTTAACAATAATTTAACTTTGGCTTAGGTCTGCTCCTTATATATAATCTCAAATCTATTACGAATATTCGAGAAATATTCCGAGGCCAATCTATATAGAGATAATTCCAGCGTTCCTGAATCTTCGCGGCCGGCCGGGCGACCATGACTCATGCAGACAGAGAAACGGTACGCGTCAAGGCAAAATCTATAGGGTAGCACTAAAACATTCGTATGGTTGCTATCCGTAACAATATTAAGCTGATAAGAATTGATATTATTCATTAATCTACGTCACAGGTCGGGAAGAGGATCTTAGGCTCATGATTATTTCTCTTCTTGACTCAATATTTTATTTTATATTCCTTGCGTTTTTATACAAGCGTCTAGCCTCTGCGGTATAACTATTCGCAATCATGCGCAGTTGCGTTTCAGGATCAGCTCCTGTGCTTGTACGGCCGGCGGCCCGGGTTCGATTCCCGTCGATGACAAGATGACATGTTTTATTTATTATTATTTAAGGTTATGTTTGCTAGTTTGGGTTAATTTTGGTTTCGTGTTAGGCGGGTTTGGTTAAACGTGTAGCGCGCTCGTCTCATTGCGCTTGTTTGCTTAATTAAGTTAGTTTCGATTATTTTGCTTAATTGGGGATACTGAAGACAAGCGCGCGTAGCGCCCTTTTTTAGTTAGTTTGGCAAGTTGTTATTCTACTTTTCGAAACACTCACCTGACATGGAACATTTACGTACATGAAAATCAAGAATGTTACTCAAGTGTGACAACATTGCAAGTAAATCTTCATCATTAATGTCAAATTGGGAGAGTTTTCTCATTAAAATGTATTACTAAACAGCCTCATTTGTGAATGTTCTTTTTTCAATTTTTGGCGTCAAAACTGCTTTGCGCAATATGTAACATGTCACACTTCTAATTGGAAGTATTAGAAGTGTGACATGTTACATATTGCGCAAAGGAGTTTTCGTTTCAAGAACAGCTTTAAAAAATACTTTCTGGAATACACCCAAGTTTTTCTACAATTGTTTTAAAAAATATTACATTTACGCTATTGAGATAACCCACCTCTGTAAAATACTATTTCATTGAACCTGATACATTCATTTTTGAAACACCCTATATATGTATATATTTTGAGACACCCTTTATACATGTAAGAGATAAATCAAGTCATAAATTGAAGTCGAGTTTTTGCGAGGTTTTTTGGAGGAGATCCGAAAGGTATTGCTCGAGAACGAAAAATAGATAGTCAGAAGACAGCGGGGTGTACGGTTTATTTTGGTGAAGTGTTTTGCTTATGTGTTGCAATATTATGTCATGACAAGTCGGTAAAATGAAACTTATAATATTGTTATTAACCTAATTTGGACCATTATATTTTTTCTACTCATTGATAATTCATATTTGATGGTATAACGTGTGTATATATTTTGATATTGTTATTAACATAATGAGCATAAATATTTCTTCTATTTTCATGAATACTTCATATTTGATGGCATAACATATGTATATATTTTGATATTGTTATTAACATAATTTGCATAAATATTTAACCTATTTTCATGGATAATTCATACCTATTTGATGGCATAACAAATGTATATATTTTGATATTGCTATTAACATAATTTGCACAAGTATATTTATTTTATTCTCATTGATAATAATTCATATATGATGGCACAACATATGTATATATTTTGTTATTATTAGAAACATGGTTTGCACAAATATTTCATTTATTGTCATGGATAATTTAGATTTGTGGTATAACATGTGTATATATTTAATGAAATCGTTTTATGCTGTGACTAACATTGCTTTTTCGGTCTGTCTTTTCGTGCTGGAATTTTAGTTTTAGTATGACTGTGATTGTAATGTAAGTAAGAGACTTGATGAATCCACTAACATTTTCCTCCCCTGACTGAGCGAATATCCTAGCTATAAATCGTGAGCTTGCGAGCAAAGCACCCTAAGTCGTTCTTTTAACAAATGTTATATTTTTAATGATTTACTTTTGTATGAAACCTATGTGAAATTTAAATTAACATTAATTTATAACCTTGATTTTGACTTGATGCCAATTGCTTATAAGCACCCGAAATGATAAAAGATCTGTAGCCTGTGCACAATTACACAGAATAAAGCCATATATTCGGAATTGAAATATACTATATCGAAATGACTATTAGTAATAACCAACAGTAAAGGTATAAGCTATTTGAATCGTTCTTCCGTATCCTATATGATCTTACAGCCTACAAGAGAAATACTATTCAATCACAAAAATGTTTAGATAATATAATCAATCGCTAAGCGATGACGAAGGAAATATATATTAATCGGCCTGCAGGTCTTACTAGAGATATTGGCTCAATTTGCAACTATAGCTGAGTAGCCTCCCGTATGGGACCTCAGTACCTGCTGGCGACGTCTGGCTAACTAATACTAAACTCTTCACTTTTAAATGTATTGCAGTATTTTCACAAGTGTGGAACGACAAATTGCGGTGCGTGAGACAGTAATTTAATTAATTGTTATACTAATAAAGGTTGTACAGCATAACTCGGTTTAGGAATTGGGATCAAGGTTTTCTCTGCTATGCTCTTTTCCCTCGTGAGTTCCAGGCGGAGTATGGCACGCTTATCGTTAATAAATTAGGCGTATTAGGAATCTGTGGTTTAATTTACAGAACGCATCTTTTCCTCAAATTTCCCTAATAGTGTTTAGTCGAAGCGCAATCCGAATAACTAAAAAAATGTGTAAGATATAATAATAACACAACGTAGGTAGTGCTTCGGTCTCGCCGAGACGAGACGAGACTATTGAAGTCTCGGTCTCGGTCTCGCAAGATCTCGAGTCTTCGGGTCTCATCTCGATCTCGCCGAGAGTCTCGTGCACTTAAAAAAAATTACCATTTCCTTGAAAACCTTCCCAATGATTGGTATTATAAATCCGACCTATTTTGAATAATAATTAGAATTTTTGGGTTTTTTCAGATAAATAATTTTAAAAACCTCACAAAGTGTCGAATTTTTTAAGCAAAATTTATTTAACCAACAAAGTCACAAAAAATCTTTATAAAGGTAACAAAATTGGTAGGAAGGTTGGCAAGTAAAAAATATATCAGAAAGTAGAGTAGTACTCTACGCAATATTTTTTATTTTCGAAAGTAAACCTAAGAACCCTTTCAGGAGGCGCATTCCTGAGCAAAAAATATAAATGATTGTAATTAAACCTGGCAGGGAGCAAAACGATTATTGGCTGCAAGTGACGGATTCTGTTTGAAAGGATTAAGTTTACTTTTAACATACCTACCTATGTAAGTAAACTCCTCTCTTTATAAGAAAAAATAAACTTAAAACTTATTAAAATAAAAAAATACTGCATGGTTAGAGCGCTTTAACACGACTATACTGTATGTGAGATTCGCGTATCCGAGATACAGGTTAAACATACATTCAAATGGACTTATTCACACGGCACGAGCGACGCATTCAGTATCGCGATTCCGAATTTCTGCATCCCGGCAAAGCAGCCACCGGACCAGTGTTGCCGATGGCATGAAATGAAATTATGTGACGGCGGAGCCAAAATTATCAGATTTTGATGTAAATTATGTTAAAACTTGAAGATGGCGGAAGAAGCAAAATATAATTAGTGTATTGGCTTTATACAAAAGCACTGTATAATTGGCGGATAAATACAGCTTGTACGGAGCATTCTCACACTTGACGAGTCCTTGGCTTGCGCGCGCAACACAAACGTATTTCTGACAAATAGATCTCTTTATGGTCCAGGAAAATCTTTTCAGCGAGCCTCGTAGCTCAGTGGTCAAATGCTGTGTTTGTGATACGGCGACCCGGGTTCGATTCCAGTGACAAGACACCCTTTTTTATAAGGTTATGTTTGGAAAAAGTTTTTTCTTGGTTTTGGGCATGCCTTGGGTTAGTTTTGTTTGATTGCGCCACGGAGCGAGCGGAAAGCATTGCATGAAGTGAAAAAAAAAATACAAATGTAAGCATTAAACAAAGCATGTGTTTGTGATGCGATGACTCGTCAGGCGGGGAAATGTTCCTTGCAAGCTGTCTGTAACCACTAGTAAAAATATATCCCTTCTGATTCGCCATTTATTACAAATCACTTAGGCCATGAACATAGAGATGGCGTCGCAAATAAGGTGATCTTACGGTAGCTTGTATAAAGCCACTGTAGGCTATCTTAAAGTCATCGAATCGTTGAAGGTTAACCTTTTAGATTTGTCCAAAATTATGTTAAAATTGATAATTATGTCAAATTCAATGTAAGTCAATTCTGCCGTATCGCGCATACAGAATCCTCATGCTAGTCTATAGTTTTTAGGTAAATCCCCGGCGGTTGGGCGATTTTGAAATGATTATATACATATTATACCTAATGATTATATTTTTAAGGTTCGTGTATTGTATTGTGTTTGTGTTATGTGCTATGTGTGATGTATCTTATATTTATTATTTATAAGTATGTTCAAGTGTATATCCTACCTTTAGGGAGGCCTTAACTCGCTATAGAATAATGTGGTATTCCTGTATATTGTCCCGTGGGGTGTTCGGTGTTCCGGATCAAATCTTTCATTGGCTATATACGCTGTTAGACATGTTTTGAAAATATATTTTTTTTGTGTTACTCATAAATATAGGTAGGCAACTAGTAAATTGTACTTTAGATACGTACAGGGTGTCCCATTTTCGTGTGTTTTACGGAGGTTCTCGCTTATGAGTAGAGATACAAGGATGCGGTTTTTGCAATAGTTGGCTACTTTTTGTGAAACTAAAAATGTCACATACAGATTTGTCCTAGCTCTCTTAGTTTCTAAGATTCAGGGCGAAATTGAAAACGTTGCATTTTTGGACCCCTCGCGTATCTAAGTTATTATTTATCTTATCGAAAAGGTAAAAAATGATTCTTATGCATTTTTTACGTAGATTCCAGTGGTTTAGTTAGATTTTTTCAAGATTTCAGTTTTTGAGATATTGCCTAAAGTTGTTTTTTCTTAAACGGAAAACCCTGTATATTATTTTTTTTTATATTAACCACATCGTTGTAGGCTTTCTAAAAATATAATATAGTCTATACTTATTTTCATAAATAAAATAAAAAAATGCATTTTTTACTTTTTAACATGTGTTTTATGGGGTTCCTCGCTTATGAGTGGTGATACAAAGATGCGGTTTGCGCAATAGCTTGTTACTTTTCGATCAAATGAAAGTTGCCATAATTACATTTCTCGTGGCTCTCTTAGTTTCTGAGCTACGGGGTGGTTTTGAAATAATGTCGTTTTCAAGCACCCCCTCTATCTCGGTTATTTAAAAAGTTATTGGAAATGCAAAAACGGTTTTTATAGATTTTTTTATCGTAGAATCTAGTGGCGTACTTGTTTTTGATGTGTAAATAACTTACGCGGCGGTATGAGGGTAAATCTCGGGAAATGTGTGGACGGAAATGTGGGGACGGAATTTGTAAACCGATTGAGAAGCAAGCTAATCCAGGAGGGCCGTGAAGGAATTTTATACAATTTTGCAATTTAAAATCGTTTTTAAACGGATTTTAAACGATAAAAAGCATATTATTATTTTAAATTAAAGGAACTGTCAAAAGTATTATTCAGATGCGCAGACGTTTAAAACAATATTCAGTCATGGCCCTCTCCTAAAACTTGCAAAGGTTGGTTATCAAAGATGACTGACTAGCTGGTACTGAATAAGCTGTGTCTATAGGTTGATGTTATTCTTGGTGGCATTAGATTTTTTTAAATAACTACTAATAAGGGAAATATTCATTATTTAAGACGTTTATGTGATTTAGGTTGTTCATTCCTCTTTATCTCTATATACAAAAAATAAGTTTTCTTCATATCGTTTCGTGGTGTAGTAGTTATCACGTGTGGCTAACACGCGGAAAGTCTATAATGTCGCAATCGATTTACAAATTCCGTCTCCACATTTCCGTCCACACATACCGCCTCATACCGCCGCGTAAGATGTTTACACATCAAAAACAAGTACGCCACTAGATTCTACGGTAGAAAATCTATAAAAACCGTTTTTGCATTTACAATAACTTTTTAAATAAGATACAGGGGGTGCTTGAAAACGACAAATTTTCAAAATCACCCTGTAGCTCAGAAACTAAGAGAGCCACGAGAAATGTAATTATGTCATCTTTTATTTGTTCTAAAATTAGAATGCTATTGCGCAAACCGCATCTTTTTATCTCCATTCATAAGCGATGAACCCCATAAAACACATGTTAAAAAGTAAAAAATGCATTTTTTAATCTTATTTATAAAACTAAGTATAGACTATATTATATTTTTAGAAAGCCCACAATGAAGTAGTTGATATAAAAAAATAATATACAGGGTGTTTCATTAAAAAAAACAACTTTAGTCAATATCTCAAAAACTGGAATCTACGTAAAAAAATGCATAAGAAACATTTTTTACCTTTCCGATAAGATAAACAATAACTGAGATACAAAGGGGGTCCAAAAATGCAATGTTTTCAATTTCGCCCTGTATCTTAGAAACTAAGAGGGCTAGGGAAAATCTGTACGTGGCATTTTTAGTTTCACAAAAAAGTAGCCAACTATTGTGAAAACCGCATCCTTGTTTCTCCACTCATAAGCGAGAAATCCCGTAAAACACACGAAAATGGGACACCCTATACATACTTTCGTAGATTTCTTTGATTTTGGTGTACTTATATATTTTTCATTTTTGTCCGTTACCTATAATTTAGACCTGTTTTTAAATTTGTTTTTTGTGTTACGCATAATTAGAGGTAGCCAACTAGTAAATTGTACTTTAGATACGTACATACTTTCCTAGATTTCTTTGATTTTCGTGTACTTAAATATTTTTTATTTTTTGTACGTTATCTATAATTAAAAAAAAACATTATTTTCGTATTATCCACTTATAAATTATTTTTATTTCAACACTCGAGACACGAGACTATCGAGACTGACGCGACGAGACTCTCGGTCTCGAACCTTGAAGTCTCGGTCTCGGTCTCGAGTTATAATTCCTAGTCTCGTCTCGGTATCGGTCTCGAATTTCGAGACGAGACGAGACGAGACCGAGACTAGTCTCGTCGAGACCGAAGCACTAAACGTAGGTATGGATTTTCTTTTTAATCTATTTTGACGATCATTGGCAAAATAAAGACAAAGCACAATTTTACTTATCTGATTCAACTATGTTGAACAGGCCCGGGTACGTTATACTACACTATATAGTATCTGGCCTAGTTTTGTGATGTATTATGCTTGTACGATGTTGAAATACTATGTGTGTGTCATTTCTCATTTGTATTTACATTAGATTGTATAGTTTGCTTCTACTATTTTATTAGACTAGAATAAAGGCATTTTGCAATAATTATACCAGGCATATGTATGAAGGTACTAAATAGGTATCCCATACTTAGGTGCTCTAAAATATAAGCAGAAATGTGATTATCAATAGTTACAACATAATATTTAACAATATTGTACTAGATCAATTCTATTAAAAATATTGACAGAAATAAATAAATTGAAAATATTTAATCATATCATTATAGAGGCTCTGAAAGGTTTTATTAGGCATTTATCACCAATTTCCATTTATATATTGGATGGAGAAAACACACTAGTAAATTTGACATTACTATTATCTATTATGACACCTTTGTACCTATAGTGACATTTTACCATCCAGCTATTTTGATACAGCTTATAAAAAATATTGGCTAAATTGCGTTTTCTTACTTCACATTCTAGTCATAGTTATATAGTATTTTCACTAGTAAAAGTTTGCATTCTAATTCTAACTGGGTCAGCGGCGGGTGCAGCATCATAAAGTTGCCTTTTCAATGAATGATTATATGACAAATTATACATTATACTAGCCATTATTAAGGCGCGGTGACAGAAGCTGGCAGAGCAGAATTAAATAGTTGCAAATATTGGAAAAAAAGAACAGAAACATCGAGTGATCCACGGTAAAGAATCCGGCAGCATTCAACTTGGCTTTTCTTTGGTATGCCTGCTGAGCAATTATCTGATACTCATATAATAGTTTCTCTTTTTCACTGAGTATCAAGACCTTGTCTATATGTTGGAGCATCTTGTGGCAAATTGGGATTGTTCTCCTTGCTGCGATAGATAAACCCTCTCCAACGTGGGCCAGATAATATAAATCAATCTGAAAATAAATTTTGTTATATATAATGTATATGCTATTTCATCAAATATCAAGTGCGAAAAGCTGTTGTTTAGTACTTGAGTAACTACTGTGGATTTCAAACAGTGATAAATATTAACTATTTTGGATATGAATAAATAAATTAATTTTATATTAGACGTTACTTATTGTTGGCTGGTAATAGGGGAAAAAGCGTCAAGATGAATAATAGCATGAATAGATTGAACTGGAAACAGTTGTAGTAAACATTGTTTTCGTATAAATGACGTGCCCGATTCATAAATCCTACTCTATTCGACTAGTTCGAATATCTTATTTACGTTCATGTTTTAAACAAATTTATCGAAAAAGACTTATTCAAGATACTTGACTAATTGAACAATATTACTTGGTACTTTGTAGATCGTAAATCTAATATTCAAAGGTATATAATAATGAAATGAAGAGTAAAAGACGGGTGCATGTACGAAACATAGTAAATGAAACAATCTTTGTATTTCATACAAAAATTTTAATCCAAAGGTACTTCTAAAAGTGGCGGAACAGTAGCGTGTCGTCTAGGGGGCCATTTTTTTGAAGAAAATAATGCTGGGAAAAATTTAATTTCTATTAATCCTACAATACCAAGGTTGTATGGCCTCCCTAAGATCCCTAAAATAGATACACCCATTAGACCTGTGGTAAGTTTCACCGACACACGTGTTTACATTCTAGCTCAGTTTACGTATAACGTGATAAAGGATATTACTAAGTTTACTCCTACATATTCGGTAAGTAATTCCATTTCTTTAATCAATTAACTAAATAATTTACCACTTCCACATAACTACATTATGGTTTCTTTTGATTTACTACAGTACCAAAAACAGAGGCAGTACAACTTGTTGGTGATCTTCTTACTTCATGTAACGTTAATGATCACCAAAAAAATAATGTATTATCTCTTCTCAACTCTTGTTTGTCTCAAGACTTCTTTCAATTTAACAAAAAATATTATAAACAACCTGACGCCCTAGCATTGGGCGGCTGTCTTTCACCTTTTCTAGCAGATGATTTTATGAATAATATGGAAAACATACATATAGTCACTCCCGACAGTCGAGAAATTCTTCATTGGTTCCGTTATGTAGACGATGGTCTTTGTCTGCTTGACTGCGATGTTCAGGGTTCGAATGATCTTTTAGACAAGTTAGATATTATCCACCCGAACATCAAGTTTACAATCGATCTTAAAACTAATAAAGAGCTTAATTTTCTAGCCATAACTGTTCGTAGAACTTTGGACAATCTTGATTTTTCGACTTACAGGAAACCTACTCAAACGGATCACACTATAACTTAGCTATCCCACGATCCGTGGCAACACAAGATTCATTGCTATGTCAATAGGTTACTTAATCTCTACTATCGAATATGGCAAAGAAGTCTATATATTTAATCCGATCGCTTTTAACAACGATTTTGATGCCAGTCTTGTTGGCAATATAATCACTAAAACATAACAAAAATTCACAGTCCTTCACAAAGATGCAACCGGGGGAGACATTGAACATGCCAAAGCAGAATGCTTTGGCATTTTGTGGCATGAAATGTGAGATCTAAAAGAAGTCATAATTGTGTGGAAATATAATAGTTGATAGAAGTTTGGGTGAGATCATGTTAGATTACGTAAGTTTACTTTACCAAAATATACCAAATAAATGCATGTTACTTGAAGTTCCGTTCTTTTTTACAATTTATAACCTTATAAGTATGGTTGGAAAAGCAAAATACCATTTACATTCGATTCGTCTGAGATTCCTCGATCTAACGATATAAGACACTACTAGTCTGTCGGGAGAAACTAAAAGTCACCCTTAACACAATCTAATGTAAAAAATGACTTTTAGCAGATTACGCAAGTTTAGTTTACCAAAATAGACCACATAAATGCATATTACTTCAAGTTTCGATCGTTTTTACAATATATAACATTAGTGGTGGTAGTAAAAACTGCATTCGATTCGTCCTTCAATCCCCGATCTAACGCGGTTAGTTTCACTTAGTATCAACTTTTTTAGTCATCTGAGTCAGTTCCAATACGTTATAATCAACTTTAATAGATTTGGTTAGTTTTGGTTAGTCGTCTAATCAATTTTCGGTTAGTTTCACTTAGTATCAAATTTTTTTACTTATTTGAGCCGGTTTCGTTACGTTATAATCAATATTAATAGATCTGGATAGTCGTTTAATCAACTTTCGGTTAGTTCCACTTAGTCTCAAATTATTTTAAAGCAGATTCCGATACGTTATAATCAATTTTAATAGATTTGGGAAGTTTTGACTTATTAGTCATCTAATCAACTTTCGTTTAGTTTCACTTACTCTCAACTTATTTCAGTTATTTGAGTCGGTTCCGATACGTTATAATTAATTTTAATAGATTTGGTTAGTTTTGGTTAGCCGTCTAATCAACTATCGGTTAGTTTCACTTAGTCTCAATTTATTTTACTTAATTGAGCTAGTTCCGATACGTTACAATCAATTTTAATAGATTTGGTGAGTTTTGGTTTATCATCTAACCGACTTTCGGTTAGCTTCACTTAGTCTCAACTTATTTTAGTCATTTGAGTCGGTTCCGATACGTTATAATTAAGTTTACTAAATTTGGTTAGTTTTGGTTAGTCGTCTAATCAACTTGCGATTAGTTTCACTTATTATTTTAGTCATTTGAGTCGGTTCCGATACGTTCTAATCAATTTTAATAAATTTGGTTAGTTTAAGTTAGTCGTCTAATCAAATTTTGATTTGTTTCACTTAGTCTCAACTTATTTCACCTATTTAAGCTGGTTTTGATACGTTATAATCAATTTTAATAAATTTGCTTAGTTTTGGTTAGTCGCCTAATGAACTTGCGGTTAATTTCACTTAGTCTCAAATTATTTTAGTCATTCGAGTCGGATTAGATACGTTACCATCAAGTTTAATAAACTTGGTTTCTTTTGGTTAGTCGTCTAATCAACTTCCGGTTAATTTCACTTAGTCTCAAGTTATTTTACTTATTTGAGCCGGCTCCGATATGTTGTAATCAATTTCAATAGATTTGGTTAGTCGTCCAATCAACTTTCGGTTAGTTTCACTTAGTATCAACTTATTTTACTTATTTAAGCCGGTTCCGATACACTATAGGGGAAACTGGCCTAAAATGACATACCCTGAGCAAAACATTTCCCAAAACTTGGAAATAAAATATTTAAGCATTCATTTAGAGTTTAATGGGTTGTTTTGTTTATGCCGCTTCCTATTAGAGGCCAAACTTTGTTCGAGGGGAAACACCGACGCATTCCGCATGACTCCACTTCTTACATTTTTGACACCGCAGCCAAAGCTCGCCTGGTTTCGACTGGGAATAAAGGCTGTTGCAATAGATACATGCATCCTAAAATGACATAGGTATGTTATTTTACCCCAACACCGTGTATGTCATTTTGCCCAAAATAACGATTTCTTTGAAATTATTAAAAATATATATACTTAAAAAAATAAAACAAAAGTTTAATTGCATTAAAATAAAGAAAAAAGTCTATTTGTTTACCTGTACTAAGCCCCCTTAGGTTACTGCATCTCGTCTATTATTACATCCAAATTAGGTAACCACACAAATATTTTTTTGGATCGAGAAAAACGACTTGTTGGTATTTTGACGCTGAATAAATTCACTGAAGTCCCGGATGAAAAACAATTGCGATTAAGATTTTAGGGCGACGTTGTCAATATGTCATTTTACCCGAGTATGTCATTTTAGGTAGTTTTCCCTGCTCAATTTTAATATATTTGTTTAGATTTTTGGTTAATCGTCTAATCGCCTTTCGGTTAGTTTCACTCAGTGTCAACTTATTTTAGTCATCTAAACTTCCGACGCGTTATAAATAATTTTAATAGATTTGGTTAAATTTGGTTAGTCGTCTAATCAAGTTTCGGTTAGTTTCACTCAATTTCAACTTACTTCAGTCATTTGAACCGTTTTCGATACGTTATAAACAATTTTGATAGATTGGGTTGACTTGGTTAGTCGTCAATTCAAATTTCGGTTAGTTTCACTTAATATCAACTTACTTTAGTCATTTGAACCGATACGTTATAATCAATTTTAATAAATTATTAATGTTGATTAACCAGCATCGTCGATTAAACTTTCGGTTAGTTTCACTTAGTCTCAACTTATTTTACTTATTTGAGCTGGTTCCGATACGTTATAATTAATTTTAATAGATTTGGTTAGTTTTGGTTAGTCGGCTAATCAACTTTCGGTTAGATTCACTTGACATCAACTTATTTCAGACATTTGAACCGATTACGATACGTTATAATCAATTTTAATAGATTTGGTTAGTCTTGGTTAATCGTCAAATCAACTTTCGGGTATTTTCACTTAGTCTCAATTTATTTTAGTCATTTGAATCAGTTGCAATACGTTATAATCAATTTTAATACATTTTGTTAGTATAGGATAATTGCTGAATCAACTTCGTTAGTTTCACTTAGCCTCAACTTATTTTACTTATTTGAGCCGGCTGTGATACGTTATAATCCGTTTTAATAAATTTGGTTGGTTTTGGTCAGTTGTTTAATCAACTTTCGGTTAGTTTCACTTAGTCTCAACTTATTTTAGTTATTTGAGTCGGTTCCGATACGTTATAATCAATTTCAATAGATTTGGTTAGTTCTGGTTAGTCGTCTAATCAAGTTTCGGTTAGTTTCACTTAGTCTCAACTTATTTTACTTATTTGAGCTGGTTCTGATACGTTATAATCCATTTTAATAGAATTGGTTAGTTTTGGTTAGTCGTCTAATCAACTTTCGGTTAGTTTCACTTAGTGTCAACTTATTTTGGTCATTTGAGTCGGTTCCGACACGTTATAATTAAGTTTAATAAATTTGGTTAGTTTTGGTTAGTCGTCTAATCAACTCCCGGTTAGTTTCACTTAGTCTATACTTATTTATGTCATTTTAGTCGGTTTCGAAACGTTATAATCAATTTTAATAGATTTGGTCAGTTTGGGTTAGTTGTCTAATCAAGTTTTGGTTAGTTTCGCTTAGTCTCAACTTATTTCACTTATTTGAGCTGATTCTGATACGTTATAATCAATTTTAACAGATTTGGTTAATTTTGGTTAGTCGTCTAATCAACTTGCGGTTAGTTTCCCCTTCTTAGATCTGTGGTTAGTTTCACTTAATCTTAACCTATTTTAGTCATTTCCAATAATAGGAAGACAAAAACATTTCCAATGTTACAACTTAGAAAAGAACTTTCTCATAGCTTGTTAAATAAAATCCATCTAATTTTTTTTTCTCCATTCCTGTTTTTAACATAGAAACCAATGATAAAATTTCTGAAACCATTCGCCATTATGTCAGTAACTCCCTGGTCTCTTTTATTTTTAAAATCAAAAATCAATTACAAACCTTTTTAAATAACAAGAAAGATAATAGATTCCCTCTCAAAAAGTGTTATTTATAAGTTGTCGTAAAATTGTTGCGAATGCACCTACTTCTGTAGGACATGTAGACCACTCAGAGTCAGTATCAATGAACACTTAAACAGAAATAACTCTGCTTTCGAAGAACATTTGCGAAATCATAACCTTGGTTTTAGACCTCACTCTAATTCAAAAATCGTGCATAACATCTCATCAAAAAAACTTGAATAGGCTGGGTTTTATGGAGGACATCGAGATCCACAACGAGCTGCTTATAAACAACCATTGCCTTAACATTCAGGTTAATCTCAAAAGGTCCTACATTCCATCACATAGGAGGCTTCTTGACTGAAGTTACTTTGTGTCCACACATTTAAGAGGAGAGGAATGTCGCTTGATCAAGTACTTTCTTTTTCATTTTTTTTTACCAATTTTTAATCCGGAAATGTAATGTAATTTTATTTTCATCTCTATACCTAACTAATATTTTGGGCGGAGTCAGCTTTGCCCATCTCTTCCACACTGGATCTAAATTTCCTTAACATGACACTTTTTCACATATCGTTAAGTAGCAATTGAGCAACCTTAAAAAGGGTGGCCACTCCTGTGGATCGAGTTGGTTTTGGCTGATATCTGTTCCTAATGTGGTTACCTTTTATTTAGTTAAGCTCTTTCTTTCCTTTTCTATCCGTCCGAGTTGAGTTATCCCAGGCTAATGTCATCTCTCTTTCTTTTCTTTTTCTTTTTTTCACTTGATTAAGTACTTTCTTCCTTTCCAAAAACAACTTTCAAGTACTGATGTAGTCATCAGGATTTTCAAATATTCTCTCGCTAATTTGGGCTACTTAATACTGATCATCCCATTCTATTAATCTCATCTGGCTTAGTGGCAGCCTTTCTGTACTTTACGATTACTATAGACAATTACTGCACTTTTATTTATTTTTTATCTCGGTGAACTATTTCTATTCTTGGCGTATCTCTTCCTGCGTTTACATGTCAAGACTGTCAACAGCGACACATTTGTCGTTTCAGCCAAAAACCTACCTCGTTTTTGTCTTTTTAAAGATTTTAAATTACATTTTGTGAACCTTTCTCTCAAAATGTGACGTACAATTTGTGAAATTTGCAGTGACCGTTGTAGTTTTTCATTGACAAGTAAGTGAAAAAACGTCCACCATTTTCCTTTCTTTCTACTCATTAAAAAATCACAGAAAATCATCATTCCTAATTTACACCTTTAATTTACCACTTTCATATTCTAACAAATTTTATATCTAAACATAACAATGTAAATTTTATCATTTTCTTTACTAAAAGAAGTCTGCAGTAGTGTCTCTACTACATAATGGGGGGTTCTTTTACTTACTCACGCCCAAAGCGCTCTGTTAGGTCACTTTTAGAAGTCCTTTTGGAGTCAAATTTTTGTATGGAATACAAACATTGTTTCATTTACTATATTTAATAATGAGCTTAACAGAACATAAAAGAATATAATTATTTTAATACAAAGTTAAATACAAATAAAAATGGTATGTTGGTTAACTATTTAAGAATGCGATTATCGAATCGAACCACATCGAATTACCAACCTTGACCTAATTTGGCTGTTTGAGTATAAAATATTTTCTAGATAATTATCTATGTTAACTAAGATCTTATAGAGGAAGGATAATTATCAATCCGATAAAATAAAAATATACTGAGTTATTATAGAAAATACCGCGAGACGTGAAGCTAAATTAATTCACAAAATACCCTTCCTGATTGGGATACAATTATTAATGAAAATTGAGGTAAATAGGTGTTTGAAATATTAAATGGTATTTACTAAATATTTTAACATTGCAAAATAATGCTCTGTAAATTTCTTAATACTCACTGAAAAACTTATTATGTTATGAATGCTCCACGCAATATGAGTTGTCACTCCTTCGTCATGAAGTGTGAAAATGATGTGGGCAGCACAATCCCAAATCAAAAGGATGCAGAAAAAACAGCAGGAGATAAATATTGAACCACATACGCTGCATATGCTCTCAGTAGCATTCAATAATGTATTTTGTCGACGCCTCAATTCAACTACATTTACTAGTCGGTGCCACACATTTATATTTTTATTTAAGTTGTTGTACTGAAGCTTGATATGCCAGCTGACCAAACATGTGATCATGAGAGCTGCTTCTATTCTCAGAATAAGAAAATTGTAAGCAAGCATCCCCAGATAGATAAATGTATTTAGACTTCCAGGATTTATTATGTTGGATATTTTAAAAAGTAATATCATACTCCACAGTATCATGAATATCTCTAGACCTCTACTTCTTTCCGCAAAATTAATTTTTTTCGCGAAATAACGTAATTTACCTGCGCCCCTAATAAACTTCAAAGATATTACGATATTTGTGAAAAAAATGAATACGGTTACTATAATGCCTATTATCTTCAATTCTGGTGGCTCTGCAGACCCCGAATTTATACATAGAACAAAATACGTTGCAAAACACATACAACATAATTGGCAACAAATTATAAGTAATATATATGCGAGCCTAGATACTTTCAATTTGCACCACGGAGGTGGAGATAAGAAAAACATTAAACTCAGTATCATTGAGAATACATTTGGTGGATACCACCACATATTCTAAATATTTCTTTGATGGCAACGAGAACAATATAAATGTAAATGATATTATATGTCGATAAGTTTCATCGCCATTATAATTTCCTATAAAGAGCCTTCCTATGTTCACCTATCAACCTCTCGAAACGAATGTTATGATAAATGATTCTAATTGTTTGTATTATTCCGATATGGCTAGCCATTATAGGTATTATTACCGTATTTTAGAACATAATACCAATATACCTAATGTGTTGGTGAGATAATATGTAAGATGAGAAGTTTTTCAATAAACAAAATCTTATATTTTTTCTTGAGGTTGTATCACTGTTTTTTAATTGCTTAAGAAACGATCCATATGACAGGTTTACTCATCGGTTTTAATTTTATGTAAAAGCGTAATTGTCAATTAGGTGAAGGCGCCATTAAATTTTTAACTATACCTTGAGACGGAAATAATAGTCAGTGACGTCAGTCACTAATTTGAAAACAGACCAACGTGAGCGGCTTAAAGTAATATTTAATATTTAATAATAAATCTGGTATGAAATGCTCGCAAAATGCCGCTTATTTTAAATGCGGACACAACGTTCCGCCACCGAGTAGAACGTAGAACAATTCTACTCGGTGGTTCCGGCATAGCCTAAAGAAAACTATAGCTGCGACACTTAAGCGCGGCACCTTTGAGAAGCGAGGACCAACTTTATCACTATGTAGTGGGGAGGAAATAAATAAATCTAATTTGACGTCAACCCCCCGGCAATCATTAGTGAAGTGAGCCGTACTAAAATTTTTTGGGACGTTATATACTAAAATTGTTACTCTCCCCTGTTATTTTATTTAAACTTTCATCACAAAATATATGATTTCTAAAATACTGTTTATTTCGAGTAGAGAATAACCATTTTTTTGATCCAAAAAGCTGCATAAAGAGAGCCGGATATTTATTTAAACATTACACCTGAAAGAAATAGTTAAAAATGTCTTTTGAAGTGAAATTAAGAATGGCGAATGTAGATTACTTGTAGTAAGTACAGCATTCTTGAATGCTGAAGATAACTATAATAGAATATAAGCTCCAAGTTAATCTTTAAATATCAACAAGATCTATCCACAACAAAAGTTTTTTTTATATGAGATTTTATTTTGCACAAGTAGTTACGGTTTTAGACGAACTTGTGAAGATCTGCAATAATAATTTTGAAAATTTTGATTTATCTAGTTGTTCTCTTCTAAGCTAAAAAAAGATCTTATATAAGTACATAATTTTGTTTTATATAGATTTTTAGCAACCTGCCCAATTTTATAAACGTATTATGTACGATTTTGCATATTTTTTCGTAACAGCTTTTTCATTTTATTCGCTAGATAAAAATATTGTCAAGATGGTGAAATGAAAGTAAATTTTTGATCTGGCTATAGTTCACGAACTAGTTTATGCATGAAGTGCACAATTACGCTAAATCGGAGCAACCTGTACCGTGCGTTCAATTTATCTTGATAACATTTTGATTCGCTGTAACTTTTTTGTTTTTAAAGATATCAAGTTAAACAAAAAAGCAAAATGTAGGGTTGGTAGCCAAATTTTTTTCTACGTTACATATAAAATAAAACACTAACGATTTTCTGACATATCAGCCTACTCTATATTTTTTAAATGGAACACCCTGTATATTACTACATTTTTGGAATCTCTAGAGAAGTCTAAACACATTTCGTGTATAATATCTTATACCTATCTTTCTTTAGGTGTTTACGAAATATTGACAGCTGAAAGTCGTGCATTTTGACATTTTGATAGGCTTTAAAATCTAAACCGCATGAGAGCAAAGAAAACGGTTTGCATATTCCTCTCTTAGGTTTTCATGAGCTATCAAATGACAGTAACTTTGAATTTAACCCGTGAATAAAATTGACCGGAACTTTTAAACCTCCGGTTAAATTGAAAGCCACTGTCATTCGATAGCTTATGAAAACCTAAGATAGAGATGTGCAAACCGTTTTCTTTGATTTCGTGCGGTTTAGAGCCTGTCAAAATGCCCGACTTTCAACTGTCAATATTTCGTAAACAGCTAAAGATATGTATAGGATATTATACACGACATGTGTTTTGACTTCACTAGAGAGTCCAAAAAGGTAGTGATATACAGGGTGTTCTATTTAAAAAATATATAAAGTAGGCTTTTATGTCAGAAAATTATTGGTGTTTGTTTTATATGTAATCTAGAAAAAACTTGGCTACCAACCCTACATTTTGCTTTTTTGTTTACATCGGTATCTTTAAAACCAAAAAAGGTACAGCGAATCAAAATGATATCAAGGTGCTGATCAAATCTGAAATAATGGATATATGTGGATAACGATCGACTTTTACGAAAAACAACCAGCAAAAACAATGTTTTTGAGACTTACGCCTTTATGGTAGAATACGAACTGTTTATTGTCAAACGAAATGTTTTGCACTTTCTTATCTTCCACATAACCACAACCTGGAAAATACCTCCCACCAAACCGAAAATTTCGTATGTCTAGATAATTAATAAATAACTAAGATAAGAAGATGCAAATCGTTTCGCGCTAAGTTAATCAGATCAAATTCTTTAAATGGAAAGGAGGCTATTCGACATGCTACATGAAATTTATCTAGAACTTTTAGAAGAATTCGAAAATCGGAAAATGTCCCGCTCTTTTGAGACCTTTTATATTGAAATATAATTCAATTATATTGTCAAACTGAAATCAACATGGCTAAATGATGAAATGGTTGTAAGACTAATAAAAAAATTAAAAACATGTTATTTCTATAAAATGTGTATACATATGAAGGGTACAGGGGAAAAATGATCTAAGCGCCATTTCCATAGGAAACTTTTTTATTATTGACTTCACAGAAAATTTTATTCTTGATAAAAGTTGGTGTTTGAAAAAAAACTAATTTTGACAATGCTAAATTAAAGATAAGTTATACAGGGTACTCAATAAATACAAAAATGATGGTTAAAAAATCAAAAACTTTGGAATATCGGAAAACCTTCTACAGAAAAATAAAGCTCGTATTAAGATAAAAATAAAAGTCAAATACCATTTTTTCCAAAAGTGCACCGCACCGTTGCGGAGAAAATCCATTTCAATTACTGAAAAAAACCCGCTTTTTCTTAATTTTGTCCATATTTTTTTCAGCAACGATGCACTTTTGGAAAAAATGGTATTTGACTTTTATTTTTACCTTAAGAGGAGCTTTATTTTTCCTGTAGAAGCTTTTCCGATATTCCTAAGTTTTTGTTTTTTAACCACCATTTTTGTATTTTTTAAGTACCCTGTAATACTTAGTCTTAATTTAACATTGTCAAAATTAGTTTTTTTCCAAGCACCAACTTTTATCAAGAATAAAATTTTCTGTGAAATCAATAATAAAAGTTTCCTATGGAAATGGCGCTTAGATCGTTTTTCCCCTGTACCCTTCGTATATATTTTATGAATGTTTCCATATTATTAATTTTCGATTATTTTTGGGCACTTTAAATTTTGTAACCTATTATGATACGTTTTAGTCCGGTTTGGTGCTTTTAGTTAGTTTGGGTTAGTTCAATCAGCTTTCGTTTAGTTTTAATTTATTTTAGTCATTTGAACCCGTTTCCGATACATTATAACCAATTTTAATATTTTTGGTTAGTTTTGGTTAGCCGCCAAAACTGTGTCGTTCAATCAACTATCGATTACTTTCGGTTCCGATACGTTATTACCAATTTTAGTGTTTAGGATAGTCGCCAAAATTGAATTGATCTGGGTTAGTTTTAACTTACTTAATATTATCTTTAAGCTATTCCGATACGTTTTAGCCCATTTTGTTACTTTTAGTTACTTTTGGTTTGTTTTGGTTAGCCTTTCAATCAAATTTTGGTTACTTTCAATTTATTTTAGTTATTGAATTAATTGAAGTTAGTCGTCAAAATTCGCTTAATTTTGATTAGTTTCAACTTATTTTAATATTTTTAATCTGTTACGATACGTTTTAGCCCTTTTTGATGCTATTGGTTAGTTTTGGTTAGTCGTTCAATCGACTTTCGGTTAATTTCAGTTAGTTTTAATTTAGTTTAGTAATTTTAATCGGTTAGGATACGTTATAACCAATTTAAATGTTTTTAATTAATTTAGGTTAGTCGCCAAAATTCGGTTAATTTGGGTTAGTTTCAACTTACTTTAATAATTTTAATCTGTTACGATATGTTTTAGCCCTTTTGGTGCTTTTGGTTACTTTTGGTTGGTCGTTCAATCGACTTTCGGTTAATTTCAGTTAGTTTTAATTTATTTAAATCATATGAACCGGTTCCGATACGTTATAACCAATTTTAAAGTTTTTGATTACTTTCGGTTGGTCGCCAAAATTCGGCTAATTTGGGTTAGTTTTAACTTACTTTCGTTCAATCAACTTTCGGTTAATTTCAGTTAGTTTTAATTTATTTTAGTTATTGGAACCGGTTCCGATACGTTATAACCAATTTTAATGTCTTTGGTTACTTGCCAATATTCGGTTAATTTGGGTTAGTTTTAATTTACTTTAACATTTTTAATCTGTTCCGATACGTTTTAGTCCGTTTTTGTGCTATTAGTTACTTTTGGTTTGTCATTCAGTCAACTTTCGGTTACTTTCAGTTAGTTCCAATTTATTTTAGTCATTTGAATCGGTTCCTATACGTTATAAGCAAATTTAATATTTTTGGTTAGTCGCTTAAATTCCTTTCGTTTTGGTTAGTTTTAACTTACTTTAATTTTTGTAACCTATTACGATAGGTACGTTTTAGCCTGTTTTGGAGCTTATGGTTACTTTTGGCTAGCTTTGGTTAGTCGTTCAATTAACTTTCGGTTGGTTTCAGTTAGTTCCAATTTATTTTAGTCATTTGAACCGATTCCGATACCTTATGATCAAATTTAAGTTTAAATAAACAAACTAACTAGCTGCTTAATTCTGCCGTTCTCTTCCCATTTTAACACAAACATTAACTTATTTATATAACATACAAACAAAACAATATATACGCATAACGTCTATTTACCCAAACAACGAATCTTTTTCTATTTTAATTCCTATGAAAATTTATTGCACTCCGGCCCAGGTAAGCGCGCATGATTGGCATCGAGTTCCAACTGCGTGGTGTCCTCTCTTCACTGAGCTTCACGGAGAAAATTTGATTCCGTACCCCACTAAACGAGCCGAGTGTCGCGGCTATAGTTTTCTTTAGGCTATGGTTCCGGCACAAAACGTGCACCGCTGCCAAATTCATTGTGGCCCGTATACGCACGTTACGCGGAGCATTTGAAGCAGCTGTATTTTAACAGAGGTTCGCGATCGACGGTCGTAAATGTACTGACCGTCGGGCGGAGGTCGCAACGTTGCAACAGTAAACGAGCATGTACCCTGTGAGAGATCTGTTGCATAGTCGCGCTTGCGGGTTTAGGTTATCGTTTTGTTTTAACATTGAAAATGTTTCTGTTTTCCTAAATAGGGCCTCAAATCGTGAAAAAGTGCATGCTACATTTGCCACACATAACGACGTACGCGTGAGAGATCGTGTTAGCTTGTTTATTTAAACTTAAATTGATTGTAACGTATCGGAATCAGTTCTAATGACTAAAATAAATTGGAACTAACTGAAACTAATCGAAAGTGTATTGAACTACTGTCCAAAACTAACGAAAAGCACCAAAACTGGCTAAAACGTATCGAAATAGATTTAAAATATTGAAGTAAGTTAAAACTAACCCAAATTAACCGAATTTTGGTGACTAACCAAAATTAACCAAAAGCATTATAATTGCTTATGACATATCGAAAGGTGATTGAATGTCTAATCAAAAGTAACCAAAAGTAACTAAAAGCACCAAAACGGGTAAAACATATCGAATTAGACTAAAAATATTGAAGTAAGTTAAAATTAACCCAAATTAACCGAATTTTGGCGACTAACTAAAACTAACCAAAACATTAAAATTGCTTATAACGTACCGGAACCGGTTCAAATGACTAAAATATATTAAAACTAACTAAACTTTACTGAGACTTGACTGAACGACTAACCAATAGTAGGTAACTAAAAGCATCAAAACGGGCTAAAACGCATCGAAATAGATTTAAAATATTGAAGTATGTTAAAACTAATTTAAATTAACCGAATTTTGGTGACTAACCAAAAACCCTAAAATTGATTATAGTGTATCGGAACTGGTCCAAATGATTAAAATAAATTAAAATTAACTGAAATTAACCGAAAGTTGATTGAACGACTAACCAAAATGGACCAAAAGTAGCCAAAGGCATCAAAAGGGGCTAAAACAAGTTGAAACTAACAATTAACCGAATTTTGGCGACTAACGAAAGTTAACCAAAAACATCAACATTGGATATGATGTATCGGATCCGATTCAAATGACTAAAATAAATTAAAACTAACTAAACTTAACCAAGAGATGTTGAACCAAAACTAATCAAGAGTAACCAAAATGGGCTAAGACGTATCGGAACAGATTAAGAATAAAATAAGTAACTAACCCAAATTAACCGAATTTTTGCGACGACCTACATTATTAACCAAAAACGTTTAAATTGTTTTAACGTATCGGAACCGGTTCAAGTGGCTGAAATAAATTGGAACTTACTGAAAGTAACCGAAAATTGATTGAATAACCAAACCAAAGCTAACCAAAAGTAACTAAAAGCACCAAAACGGGCTAAAACGTATCGAAAAAATTAAAAATATTGAAGTAAGTTGAAACTAATTCAAATTAACCTTATTTTGGTGACTAACCAAAAACACTAAAATTGGTTATAACATTTTGGAACCGGTTCAAATAACTAAAATAAGTTAAAACTAATTGATATTAGCCGAAAGTGAACGACTAACCAAAAGTAACCAAAAGCACCAAAATGGGCTAAAACATATCAGAACAGATTAAAAATATTAAGCTTATAAGGGGAAACGAACTTGAATTAACCGAATTTTGCCGACCAACAAAAATTAACCATAACGTATCGGAACCGGTTCAAATTACTAAAATAATTTAAAACTAACTAAAGCTAACCGAAAGCTGATTGAATGACTAACCAAAACTAATCACAAGTAACCAAAAGCACTAAAACGGGCTAAACCGTATCGGAATAGATTGCAAAAATTAAAGTAAGTCAAAACTAACCAAAACAAACCGAATTTTTGCAGCTAACCAAAACTAACCAAAAAGATTAAATTTGATTATAACATATCGGAGTCAGTTCAAATGACTACAAAAAAATTGAACGAGTCTGGTAGTAGTCGAGACACTGCTGTGTAAACATATCCTATAACGACATCGGTTGTAAAAAAATGACAGCAGCACGTTGTGTTCCCGAGCGGTCACCCATCCAAATACTAACCCCGCCCGACGTTGCTTAACTTCGTGATCGGACGAGAACTGGCATTTTTAACATGCTATGATCATTTCTTGTAAGTTTTAGCTTGGTCATAGAATAAAAATTAGGTTTAATAACCAAGCTTAAAATAATAAAAAATCAACACGAACGAAGCCTCGGGTAAAAGCTAAAAGTGTCCCATTTTCTTTACTATACTCTTGAAAATATCTGTACAAAATTTCATGATGATCGGAACAGTTTATGCGTGAAAGCTTAAGAAACAAACAAACAAACACATTCGCATCTGTAATATTAGTTAGGATTATTTTATAATACTTACTGGCAGCTTCGGAGTGGATTAATTCACTGCACAAATTCGACACGATAATCTAATGCCATCAGGAATAACATCAATATATGGACACAGATTATTTACCTAGTAATCGTGGGCCGACATCCTTAGATTTGGGAAAGTCAATAACCAAATTTTGCAAATTTTAGAAGAGGGCTATGACTCAATATTGTTTTAAACGTCTGAGCATCTGAATAATACTTTTGATAGTTCGTTTAATTTAAAATAATAATATGCTCTTTTATCATCTAAAATCCGTTTAAAAACGATTTTAAATGACAAAATTGTATAAAAACTCGAAAATTCGGACTTTTTTAGGACGATAGCCGTGGCTTCTGACGAATTTGTCGTGGTTTTTGAAGCGAAAATTCATTTTAAATTCAACCGCCCATTAAAAATAAGCTGTGCTATGGATCCAAATACACTGCGAATATAATAATTAATAAATAATAATTTTGACTGTTCGTTTAATTTAAAATATGCTTTTTAATCATCTAAAATCCATTTAAAATGATTTAAAATGGCAATTTGTATATAATACCGCCCTAGCGGCTAGAATCGGTTTACACATTTTCGTCCCATTTTCCGAGATTTACCCTCATACTGCCGCGTAAGATGTTTACACATCAATAAGTTGGAACTAACGGAAAGTTGTTTGAACGACTAAATGACTAGAAATAGCCAAAACGGGCTAAACAGAATCAGAACAGGTTAAAAATATTACAGTAACGTTATGGCTAATTATATATTAACAGATTTTCCTAATTTTTTCGGTTTTCATATCTGCACATTTTTGATGTGTAAACATCTTACGCGGCGGTATGAAGACGGATTACGGCAAATGGGACGGAAATGTGTAAAGCGATTGTAACATTATAAGCCGTGGCATTGAGAAGCAAGCTAATCCAGGACGTCCGTGAAGGATTTTTATATCATTTTGCCATTTAAAATCGGTTTTAAACGGAGTTTGGACGATATAAAAGCATATTTTAAATTAAACGAACCGTCAAAAGTATTATTCAGATGCCCAGACTTTTAAATCAATATTCAGTCATGGCTCTCTTCTATAATTTTCCTTCTATACCTAAGTTTGTTTTTTTTTAATGGACGGTTGAATTTAAAATGAATTTTCGCTTCAAAATCCACGACAAATTCGTCCTAAGCCACATTTAAAATCGTTTTTAAACGGATTTTAGACGATAAAAAAGCATATTATTATTTTAAATTATACGAACTGTCAAAAGTATTTTTCAGATGCCCAGACATTTAAAACAGTAAAATTTGGAAAAGCTGGTTATTGACTGTCCCAAATCAAAGGATGTCGGCCCAAGTGTCCATATGTTGATGTTATTCCTGGCGGCATTAGATTTTCGTGTCGAATTTGTGCAGTGAATTAATCCGCTCC
>MU189045.1:38750-55806 GCA_016904865.1 Pissodes strobi | reverse complement strand
GAAAAAAATTAGATGTTCACATACATGCAAAAGACGATACGACTTGTGTTACCTACGTGTCGTAATATTGTTATTATTGAAGCGAAAACTTCTTTAGGCGCGTTTTGCATGTTTTTTTGTGAGGGTTGAATGAGACCGAGCCGTCACGCGTCACGCATCACGCTCGGATATGTAACGTAACGCTGGCATGTTCCCGTAAAGGTAGAGGGCCGAAATTTTCAGGGGATGTAGCCGGGGTAAAAAGAAGATCCTGGACGAAAACAGGACCCCGTACCCCCTCCGTTTGGCCAAGGGAGGGGGGATCAGGAAAAACTTAAATAATTAATATCAGGAGAACGGGATGAGGTACGGGGTAGGTGCGCCCCATAGGGTGCCACCTTAGACCATACGGGGGAGACCGGGGCTCTAAAACTAAGGGGGGATTTTTGGGGAAAACCGTCCCCGTATAGGTAGAGGGCTGAACTTTTCAGGGGATGTAGCCGTGGTAAAAAGAAGATCCTTGACCAAAACAGGACCCCATACACACCATAGTTTGGCCAGGGGAGAGGGGAGATGGAAAAATTTAAATAATTATTTCGGGAGAACGGGAAGAGGTACGAGGTCGAAATTTTCATGGTAGGTGCGCCCCATGGGGGCCACCTTAGACCTTACGGAGGGGACCGTAGCTCTAATTTGATGGTGGGAGTTTGGGGGGAAACCGTTTTTCGCCCGTATCTCTGCAACGAAGGCTGATATCGAAATTCTGACAAACGATGGCCCCACTTGTTGAAGTTTTCACTTCTGTCGTGCGGTCTTAAACACACACCGTTTCGCCAAGGTATGTTTGATAAGCTATTATCTGTGATTTCCTATTTAAATTTATTTTTGATTTCGTTCTAATTAGTCAAATTACTTCTTAAATAAATTTATCATAAGTGATTCATAGTCGTACGATACAATTTAATGGATGTAGAACGTTTTAAGTATGACAAAAATTCGACTTTTTGTTAGGAGTAGGTATGTGTTAATAAAGTTACATTTGTAAGCAAAAAATCACTGGATGGACCTAGATAAATTACTTTGTGTTGTGAAGTCACACCAATTTTATTTACTTAGCTCTTTGAAAATATTGATATTATTTTTGTAGTGAAAACTTCTTTAGACGCGTTTTGTGTTTTCTTTGTGGGGGTTGAATGAGACCGAGCCGTCACGCGTCAAGCTCGAATAAGTAACGTAACGCTCCTTCTACTGGCATGTTCCCGTATAGGTAGAGGGATGAAATTTTCAGGGGATGTAGCCGGGGTAAAAAGAAAAATCTGGACGAAAATGGGGCCCCATACCCACCCCCGTTTGGCCAGGGAAGGGGGAAGAAGGAAAAATTTAAATAATTAATTTCGAGGGAACCGGAGGAGGTACGGGGTCGACATTTTTATGGTAGATGGGCCCCATGGATGCCACCTTAGACCATACTGAGGGGACCGGAGCTCTAATTTAAGGGAGGATTTTGGGGGAAAAACCGTTTTTCGCTCTGCAACGAAGGCTCGGATCCAAATTCTGACAAACGTTGACCCCGCTAGTTGAAGTTTTCACTTCTGTCGTGCGGTCTTAAGCACACACCAATTTTTTTCCCTTAAAAACATGCTGCTATGCTGTTATGAAATTTATAGAAACTCTTATTGAAGTGAAAACTTCTTTATGTGCGTTTTGCGTTTTTTTTTGTGGGGGTTGAATGAGACCGAGACGTCACGCTCGTCACCCTCCTTCTACTGGCATATTCCCGTATAGGTAGAGGGCCGAAATTTTCAGGGGATGTAGTCGTGGTAAAAAATCCTGGACGAAAACGGGACCCCGTACCCTCCTCCGTTTGGCCAGGGGAGAAGGAAAAACTTAAATACTTAATTTCAGGAGATCGGGAAAAGGTACGGGGTCGAAATTTTTATGGTAGGTGCGCCCCATGGGGGGCCACCTTAGACCGTGGCTCCAATTTAAAGAGGGATTTTGGGGGAAAAACCGTTCCCGTGTAGGTAGAGGGCTGAACTTTTCAGGGGATGTAGCCGGGGTAAAAAAGAAGATCCTGGACGGAAACGGGACTCCGTACCCTCCCCTCGTTTGGCCAGGGGAGGGGGAAAAAGAAAAACTTAAATAATTAATTTCGGGAAAACGGGAAGGGGTACTGTCGTCTCGGTCTCTCATTTGGCGTGCACGCTCTTCAGGCGCCTCCTGGCGTCGCAAAGGAACATAGCGCGCTTCTCCAAGAAGGTCCCACGGACGTCCTGTCTCGGATGCTGCTCCGGGAACGAAGTCTTGGAGTTGTCCATTTCGAGCGAGTACTCTGATGATGAGATGAGGCTGCATAGGCGTGGATGTGTAGGTTGGCTGATCTGACCAGATTCTCGCCTGATAACATTTGTTGTAGGCGGTCAAGAGATTCCAAGAGTGGCGGAGGATAGTTGTCCATGTCCCTGAGTATCCTCTGTCCTGGATTCTTGGTTCGCTTTTTTCGTCCAAAGGGGGGTTCCCTGCTACGTCCGTAAAACAGGTTAGCCGAAGGAATACCCGATTTATTTAATGTGTGTGTGCACTCTATATCTCGATCAGATACGAGTGTATGAATTTCTAAGGTTTTGGGATGCCAAATAGCGTTACTACTATTTTTTAATGCGTTAGTGTATTAGCTTCCGGGGTTTCTAAGTCCGGGGGGTTTTGAGTGGACCCACCACCTTCCCCGCTAACAGGGAATCGTTAGCGGACTACCACGAGGGAGATAAGAAGAAATATTTAATTATTAATCAAATCTAGCCTTAGTTCTGGGACGCGTAGCCTTGTATCACCGGACGTGGAATATCCGAGATACGACAAAATTTAGCCTATGTTAGGCACTTGGCGTCAGCGGCCTAATTCAAATCCAAAATTTTGCAAAACAACACAAAAACAACCTGCACAAGCGGCGTATGTTCCTTAGAACAGCCTGGAAGTATTACCTTCTAATATGAAGGGCTCAGGTTGTTTATTTACTTGATTGAATTTAAATTGTGATTGTTGACAATAGTATATCTTCTTTCGGCGGGGGGACGCTCTGTAATGAAAGTTACGTTAGAGAGGGGGGCAAGGGATTGGCGTCCGTCTTCCTACGTCTGTCACTACAGCCACTTTCCTGCTAATACACTAATTTATGTTTACAATGTTCATAAAAGGCCCTGAAGAAACTTTATGCTAGATATCACTATTTCACTTCGAGACAGCAAGATAATACAGTCAAAATTGAAACGTTAGTCCAAAGAACCTCTAACTACTACTAACTACTGATGCTCCTGCTTCACTTTGTCTCTGGAAACGCCTGTAATGATATATGCATGCACAATAGAACAACTTCCCAGGGTCCTAACTTCCTAACTAAACAACTTATTCTCTCGCTCGACTGAGCCTGTCTGAGAACAACCGTTTAAAAAATCGTCTTTCTATTTACTGCTAAAAGAAAAAATAGCTCTATTATATTATGTTTTTTCTATTTGTAGCCAAAAGAAAACCTGCGGAAAAGAAAAGCTACGTTTAGAAGTTGCCTGCGGCCTTCAAGAGAGATGCACTTTAATCAAAGGTTAAACAAAATACACTTAATTTATACGTTAAATGATCTCTTCAAGAATTTATCACTTTACTGTAAAACGTTATGAAAATGTTAACACCCTGTATCACTCTACGAGCTAGGATGGTTAGCCAGTTGTCAAAGAACACTTATCAAAGTATTTAACACAATATCACTACTCTAGGCACTCAGATCTATTAAGCAGGTAATAGGCGAAAAGTGGGTCAAATGTTGACCTAGTTGTAAAGTACCAGTGACCCGGTGACCTACTTTCAAAGGCGGTATGCTACAGGTGTCAAATCTCAATGTTTACAGTTAAGCTAGGCTTTGGGGCAACACAAACAATGTTTCTACTAGTCGTAGCGCTAAAATTACTAAAATGCTGCTAGACTATGATAATACAGAATATACTAACTCAATTTCAACTGCAAAGAGAGTTAGATACTCAAACAATATGTTAAAAAATTCTAGGAAACTTTAATTACGGTGCTAATTATTACAATTAAGAACACACCACGTCCCTAAGCATGAAATTTTCAACACTAAACAACGGTTTACGAGTTTCAAATTAATGGAACTGTTGCCTCTAAGAGCAGGATTAATTAATTAACAGAATAATCAATTTCAACTTTAAACTTATGCGCTTTTGCGGCTTGAACAAGTTAAAAGTTTATGAAAAAACAACGGCTCGAAGCAGTAACTAAGTATCTGAAACAAACTAGTTATGAGAGCGATTTATTAAATGATTACAATAAGTTAAATTAACTAATTACGAAAATAACGCGATGCCTGGGTCCCTACAGAACAATATATGGCAAATCTATATACATGCGACCTCATCAAAAGTTCACTGATACTACGATACTACATTTGCCATATATGGGCATATTGCGCAGTTAGCAGTTTTTACCAGTTTTTTGCCATTAATTATTGTCAAATCCATGCATATGTCACATCAGATTAAAGAGAATTTAATTCCCTACACGACGATATGCATATCATTTCTGTGCGTTCAAAATTCGCAGAAAACAAAGCGAAAAACGATTTCGAAAATCGAAAGCACGTGGCTAGGGCCGCCTCGTGGGTGGAGAGCGGCGCCCATTGGTCTGACGCTGCAGGTCGCGGGTCGCGATATACACGATTTCTTAGATTCGCTGTAATTTTGGCAATTTTGGTCCGATTTTGACGTTTGATAGCTCAAAATGAGCGTCTCGACGAGATCTAGCGTTTTAGACTAAACCACACGCAAAACCCAAAAGCTTGTAGGAGCAAAAATAAGCGAAAAAATCGCGGAAAACGAAAACCGTTTCCACGACAGTACGGGGTCGAAATTTTTATGGTGGGTGCGGCCCATGAGGGGCCACCTTAGACCATACGGGAGGAACCGGGGCTCTAATTTAAGGGGGGATTTTAGGTGAAAAAATGTTTTCCGCCCGTATCTCTGCAATGAAGGCTGGGATCGAAATTCTGACAAACGATGACCGCTTGTAGAAATTTTCACTTCTATCGTGTGGTCTTAAGCACACACAAATTTTGAAGCGAAAACTTCTTTGGCGCATTTAAACGAAATTTTTTATTAATATTTATCAGGAGCCTGACGAGTCGCTTTGACCGTGCTCGGATTTCAGTATGCTTTGTTTAGTTGCATTTTTTTGAATCTCTATGTGTTGACTGAAACTAAGCGAAAATTGATTGAACGATTAGCCAAAACTAATCAAATCTATTAAATTTGATTATAAAGTAAAAATTGCTTATAACGTATCGGAACCAACTCATGACTAAAATAAGTTGGCACTAAGTAAAACTAGCCGAAAGTTTTAGACGACTAACCAAATCTATTAAAATTGATTATATAACGTATCGGAACCGACTCAAATGACTAAAATAGGTTGAGATTATCCGCGTTCGATGGGGGATACGGGATCACACTCTTTCTCCCTTATGGAATCGACAAAGAAGTATTAATTTCTATCACGTGTACAGGGTGGTTCGAATTCGAATGTATGTATGGGGATCTCGAAAACCGTAAGAAATACAGTGTTCAGTCAAATTAAACGTGCATCGAGTGCAATAATTCTGTTTCGGTATTGTGGATAAAACTCCGTTTTAGTTAGTATTATATGACAATAAGGAATATATTATATTTGACAATTATTTCACTGTTATTTTATTCCAAGAACTGATGCAGTTTTAGTTTATCAGGAAATCAGATTGAAAACTACGTAACTAATAGTAATTCCAGTTAATAGGACTAAAATAAAATCACACACCTAATACTGTAATAGGGGTAAAATAAAATATCTACATTTGAACAGACAGTGCTCCCCTTCGAATTTCAACTGTCAAATAAACTACTGTACAGATAAGATTTATGATAATTGACCTGGGTCATCCTGTTACATCTCAATGTCTCGTAAATATAGTTGTATAGTAGTTTTGACAAGATTTAAATTTCATTTCGATTTAAGCCTTTATTTAAAAAAAAGTATGAAAAATCATATCTATATTTTGTTAAAACTTGCCCTATTTCCCAAAGTTCTAGGCAATGGCACATATATATAATCTATCAGAACCTCGTCTTATTTTATCCAAATTAATTAAACTTTGGATTCGTTGGTATTTGATGCTTAAAAAAAATAAAACAGTAGTATCATTTCTAGTTTACCGACATTTGCGAGCTTGTTTGAAAGTTTGATAGGAAACTCTGCCTATTTAAAGAAAACCTAAAATTAATAATTGAGTTAGGTAGATTGAGGCGTAAATTTATAATTACGGGAGATATACATTCTTAACCAGGGTGGGCACGCGATTTAATCAAACTCGAGATTCGAATAAACAGCTTTTCTTAACAAAATCTTGTATATTTCTGAACGCCTTGTACTGGCAAGCATATTTTCAGGTTTTACTTTTTTGAAAAGTAAAAATTTTTCAGCCTATATTGCGATATCGATATTGTTCGACACTATGTAGGTACATAGATTTTTAAGAACTGTGTAATCAAAAATCAATTTATCATATAGAATAAAACTAAAATAAAATTGCTTTTAATACTGTAGGTAGTGTAGGTAATGGTAAAACAGCTATTTATGTAACCAGTTATTTTGTGTAAAGAATTAATTTTTGCGGAGCGAGCGTAGCAAGATCATACACAAGAATACAAATTGCACAAAATAGATAATGTTTCTTTTCTAATTTTGAAAATATAACTATATGAAAATAATAACATAAATTAAAAAAAAATCAAAATCAACTACTAGTATATTGTGTAACTAGGAGGAAACGCAAAACATTCCTGGACGATTGTGGTAATTGCGCAGCCGAGGCTAGCAACACAGGAGTCCAGGAATGTGCTTTTCCTACGTGTTGCACATACTATTTTTTATCCGATCGGAATTAATTATAATACGTATTTATAAAAATAGAGCCAAATATTACTCTAAATAAAAATGGTGTTTTAAATTTAAACTCAACATAATATCAAGTTTTGAATCGACCGATCTTGGAGTTTATTACGTAACTAGGGAAACCACAGCTAAATCTTGCTTTTGATAAAAGTCAGATCTGACAAACAAGGTGTTTAAATATAACAAAAATTTTATATTTCCGGCCTAGGCCGGGAATGTTATGTTCCCGGCCTAGGACTGAAATGTTGTACGTACAATTCTTGCATGTTGCTAAGCAACGAATACAATATACTGGAATCATTTTGCGATGAGAAAACACATCTAAATGGTATAGTTTTTCGATGTGTATTCTCACCGCAAAGGTCATGATTCGCGTATATTGTATTCGTTTTTTTTTTATTGCAGTGGCACACACACTAAAGGGAGATCCTATGGCGCTCGACGAGCGGTGTGTGTGCGAAGATGTTGATTGACACGGTTCTTGAATAGTTGTAGGTAGTAATTAGTGAGAAACAGATGTCCTGGAAGTGAGTTCCACAGTGATGCAGTGCGCCAGACAAAGGAGTTCTTGTAAAGTGATGTTCTAGGTGTTTCTAGTTGTAGGACGAACTAATGCGCTCTTGCCGTCTGTCGTGACTGTCTGACAGGAGTTGCCAGGGGCGGGATGATGCGGCCCAATCCTGGGAACATCTGCCGTGAAGTATCTGTAAAACAGGGACATCTTGGACACATGTCTGCGGTGTTCCAAACTATCCAGATTCCGGGTCAACTCCGGGTCGCCGACGAGACGCATAGCTCTCTCCTGAATGGAATCCAGCAGCTTTAGGGTATGCTTTGGTGCGGCACCCCAGATATGTGAGCAATATTCTAAGCACGATCCTATTTGCGCTCTGTACAGCAAGAGCAACTGCTACGGTGTATAGAGTTTTTTGTCGTGAAATAGCGCACCAAGCTTCTGGGAGGCTGATTTTGCGATGTTTGCAACATGGTCATGCCATGACATATTGCTGTTGACCGAGACACCCTGCAGTCTGATTGACGATGATGAAGGAATGGTCGATCCTGCCATAATGATGTCAGGGCCCGCTGTATCGGCTCTCTTAGTAAACGTTTCTGCTTGGATCTTTGCTGCATTGAACTGGACCAAATTTCGGTCACCCCAAGTTTGAACTTTCTCCAGGTCTTGATTAATTGCTGTAATCTGCTCCTGTCTGCTGGTGATGAGTCTCAGTCGTTGGTAACGGTTTTTAAATCTAAAGTGGAAGACAAGGGTACTGTCATCTGCAAAACTGTAAACAGGATTATTCGTTTCGATCAGCAGTTCGTTAATATAGATGAGGAACAGAGTTGGTGATAGTATTGAGCCCTGAGGCACGCCCGCGTTGATGGTGAATTTGTCCGAGATGTGTCCATCGACTGCAACGTGTAGGGATCGGTTCTTAAGGAAACTGGCCAGCCAGCCGCAGAGAGAGGCTGGTAGTCCGAAGGACGGCAATTTGTTGAGCAGTCCGTCACGCCAAAGTCTGTCGAATGTCTTTGAAATATCCAACGCAATCGCTCGAGACTCTCCGTAGTTTTCAATTGACCTACTCCATATATGAGTGACATAGGCTAATATATCTCCTGTCGATCTCTCTTTGCGAAAGCCGTATTGATTATCGCTGATTATTCTGTTGTTCTCGAGGTGCTTGAGTAGTTGACTTTGGAGATTATTGGAAGCAAGGCAATTGGGCGATAGTTTGAGGGCGTGGTTTTCTTGCGGTTTATTGGAACAGGTTGCTCTCGAGCGACTTTCCAAGAGGATGGATAAATGCCTTTTCCGTAAGAAAGAGAAAATAGCCTGGAAAAACGGGTGTTAGTTCGTTGGCGCAGTTCTTTAGCACGATGGCACGTATTCCGCCCGGTCCTCATGCCTTTTGCGTATCTAGTTCTTTAAGGACTTTACGAATATCACGGTGATAAAACTTGATTTCTGCCATGGTAGTGTTAATGTTCGATATGTTGGGGTGAGTCTTGCCTGGGGGAACGTCTAAGGTAGAGTGCGATGAAAACATTTTAGCGAGCATGTTTGCTTTTTCCTTGGCTGTAGTCGCCGTGATGCCACGTTCGTCCGTCAAAGGTGGGAGAGACGTTTTTGTAAAGTTGTTACTTACTGCCTTTGCTACCGATCAGAAATTCCTGGAACCACTGGGACATTGCAAAAGTTTATTCCTTATCCTTTGATTGTGTTTGTCTTTAGTTTCGTCGATCACACGTTTGCATTCATTTCTCGCTTCGACAAAATAATTGCGATTTTCAGCGGTCTGATTTTGCTGCCAGTACTTGTAGGCTTCATCTTCTGTCGAACCAGGGCTTTCCTTTTGATGGTAACTTGATGGAATTTGGGATGCATGCTTCCATTCCTGAGAAGATTACTTGCATGATCTCTTCGCAGCAGACTAACGGGTCGTCAGTGCCAAAGCAGATGTCCAGCCAAGGAAAATCTAGGTAGAACTCCCTTAGATCGTCCCAGTTTGCAGATTTGTAATGCCAGATTTTGCGAGGCAAAGGTGGATCCTTCTGTATGGGTGGCAATTCACAAACTGTTGTAATAAGTTTGTGGCCGAGAGTACCTAATGGTGGACCAACTGTAATAGTGTACTGGTCAGCATTGGTGGTTAGAAAAAGATCCAGGAGGGCGGCGAACTCGCCCCTCTCTGAGATTCGAGTTCGCTCGTCTACAAGTTGAGTAAGCCCGCAGCTGATGGCAAATGCTTCAGCTTCTCTATCTTCGTTGTCGGTCTTGTTGTGATGTTTGAGCCAGTTTGTGTTGTGGGCATTGAAGTCTCCCAGAACGATTATTTCTGAACTGGTGTGATTGACCTGTATTGAGTCAAAAGTGGTAGCTAGTGTTGAGAAAAAGCTTTGGTAGGCTCTATCGCTCGGAGGGCGATAGAGACAACATATAAACTTGGTTAAACCCTTGGCGGTGAACTTGAGCCACATGACGTCAAGGTTGTTCGGTTCGAGTGTTTCCTCGCGGTGACATGAAAGGTCGCTTCGAACAAAAAGGCATATTCCGAACTTATGTTTAAATCGGGTATGTAAGTCGTAACCAGGATAGGGGTTGTTCACTGTTGTTGTTGTAGAACATACTTGGGTTTCTGTAAGGGCTAGTATGTGTGGTCTATTTGCTTTTAGATGATGGTGTATCGAATTTATGTTTGTATTTAGGCCTCTTATGTTGCAGAAATCTATTCTAAATTGGTTCGGTATCTTTGCTGTCTGTGAAATGCGGAATGGGAGCCCTGGGCCACCCAGCGCCCGGAGATCCGAATGGCCGGGGAGTTTACTTCCGGAATATTTTCATCCTGGAAGCACCATTATTTCCATATATTCCTACTGTGGAACCCGGGATCACCAGGGGCTGATTTGGGAAAACCACTTGCTGGTGGGGTGGTCTTTCACCGGACGATGCGAGTAGGCGTATGCATCTACCACAGGGCCGCTTCCACTGGAAGCATTGGCCCCAGACTCACTCCTTTGGTGGTCCCTAGTCTGACAGGGGTAAAAATCGGGTTTGTCGGATCACTCCCCAGTGATAAGCTCCAGACTTTGTACTTTGGTGTTCTCCAGCCTGGAAGAGGACGATGGGATTTGATTGGCCACATGCCGTGGCAACTCGAAATAGCGGGGGCGTCACTCCCCGTGATCAAACTGCTCTCGCCAGTTTGACGTTCCTGCCTGCTAGTACAATGCAGCCTCTCTTGTCACAAACTGTCATTAATCAGCTACAGACTTTGTGCTTCGGTGTTCTCCAGCCTGGGGGAGGACGATGGGATTTGATGGGCCACATGCCGTAGCAACTCGGAATAGCGGGGGCGTCACTCCCCATGATCAAACTGCTCTCGCCAGTTTGACGTTCCTGCCTGCTAGTACAATGCAGCCTCTCTTGTCACAAACTGTCATTAATCAGCTACAGACTTTGTACTTCGGTGTTCTCCAGCCTGGGGGAGGACGATGGGATTTGATTGGCCACATCCCGTGGCAACTTGGAATGGCGGGGGCGTCACTACCCGTAATCAAACTGCTCTCACCAGTTTGATATTCCTGCCAGCCAATACAATGCAGCCCCTCTTGTCACAAACTGTCATTAATCAGCTCCAGACTTTGTACTCCGATGTTCTCCAGTCTGCGGGAGTACGTTGGGATTTGAAGGGCCACATCCCGTGGCAACTCGGAATGGCGGGGGCGTCACTCCCCGTGGTCAAACTGCTCCCACCATTTTGACTTTCTACCTGTTGCTCGGCAACATGCAGTAACTCTACGGGAATAGGCCATAACTGTACGGGAATCTAACATTTTCGTCCATGTTTGACAGATCTGAAGTTTATTAAAAGTAACATTTAGCTGTAATTTCCGAAGTTATGTAATAAACTTCAAGCTCGCTGGATTCAAAACTTGATATTATGTTGAGTTTAAATTTAAAACACCGTTTTTATTTAGAGTAATATTTGGCTCTATTTTTATAAGTACATATCCTAATTATTAATTTCGATCGGATAAAAAATAGTATGTGCAACACTTCGGAAATGCACATTCCTGCTAGTTACACAATATACTAATAGGTTTATTCCAGCAGCGATTTCAAACGGTTCCAAACCATCCGGAGTTTGCGCATAGCGATATAAGCGACGCTTATATCGTTATGCGCAAATTCCGGATGGTTTGAAACCGTTTGAAATCGCTGCTAGAACAAACCTGATGTAGAACTTTATGCAACCAGTTACATAAAATTTTTCGTTCCGTCACTAGTTACCTAAATAACAAAACTACTGTCAGTTATGAAACTGTCACATTGCATGTCAAAATAACAAAAAAAATCAAATTCACGAAATTATTATCCAAATTAAATACCGTTATCGAGTAATTGTCTTTAAAATGTTCAAACAAAAAATTTACCAATTAGGGCCATCTTTGACTCTTTGAAAGAAATTAAGGGGAAAAATTCATTGCAAATAATTATGTTTGATAGTCCTCGTGTTTTGAAAGTTTTCAGGGATTCCAAGAATTTGTCTACAGTGTGTCCAAAAAAGTATGCAACATATGGGAAACTTTTTTATTATTAGTTTCTCAGAAATTATTATTCTTGATAAAAATTGGTGCTTGCCCTAAAACAGTAAATGAGCATTTCAAATTTTCCGAGCTGCTTTTAGTGCGGGCGCAAATGTCATTTTTTCGAAATCGCGTCAAGAGTAAAGTACCTTAATTTATAAATATACAGCGAAATCTTATAAGAAAAAGTTCTTCCAAATTAAAAAAGTAATTTAAATATGAAATTTGAGTTAAGTACAACAACTTGTATTTTTACTTTTTTTTCTCGATTTTTTCTAAAACGTTACGCCACTGGATAATATTTTCTTCTTTTGTTATTAGTATACTTGCCTGATAACTTCAAAATTGATTTGAAATAGAAATTAGTTACATAGTTGCACAATGTTACAGTTTTTCCAGAGATAATAGCCAGTTTAGGTATCAGTGTGTTGCAAACACATTTAAACACTTTTGATTCAAACATTTTTCCACTCAAAATCATGAATAGACCCAACTCTTTTCATTTCATGTAAAACAACTAATAATTTATTTATCTTTTGCACCCGATGAGTAAAATATGCCCAAGTATCCTAAAAAGCCATATAAAATATTTAGTCTTGAAGAGTAGGCCATGCATTTGGAATAAAAACAAATAAATAGCAATAAGTTTACTTCGCTCTGACATATGAAATTAATTATTATTGAGTCAGTCGTTCCAATTGTATTTTGTAATAATTATTATGGACAATTATTTTGGACCAAAATTGTTTAAATATGTTTGCAACACACTGATACTTAAATTGGCTTTTATCTCTGTAAAAACTGAAACATTATGCAACTATGTAACTAATGTCTACTTTAAATAAATTTTGAAGTTGCCTGGTAAGTATACTAATAACAAAAGAACAAAGCATTCACCGATGGCGTAACGTTTGAGAAAAAAATCGAGAAAAAAAAAGGGAAATTAAAAATTGATGTACCTACCTAACTCAAATTTCTTATTTAGATTACTTTTTTAATTTGGAAGCACGTTTCCTCATAAGATTTTGCTGTATCTTTATAAATTAAGGTAATTTACTCTTGACGCGATTTCGGAAAAATGACATTTGCATCCGCACTAAAAGCAATACCAAAAATTTGAAAAACTCGTTTACTGTTTTAGGGCAAGCACCAACTTTTATGAATAATAAACTTTTCTGAGAATCCAATAATAAAGAAGTTTCCCATTTGTTGCATACTTTTTTGGACACACTGTATATGATCATGGGAATCAAAAATCTGAACAAAATATTTTTGCAATTATATGCATATCAATGTTATGATATAATGATCCAAGTTTCCACTTTCAAGTGTTTTGAAAAAAATATCCAAAGTGTAAAAAAACCTTATATTACCAACTACCTAGACACACTATTTGAACAAAGGCGCGCGGGAACGCAATTTAATGAAACGAAAGAATCGCACAAGTAATATATCTTTTTTTTTTATGGCATTGGCACACACACTAAAGGGAGACCCTATGGCGCTCGACGAGCGGTGTGTGTGCGAAGATGTTGATTGACACGGCTCTTGAATATTTGTAAGTTGTAATTAGTGGGAAACAGATGTTCTGGGAGTGAGTTCCACAGTGATGCAGTGCGCCAGACAAAGGAGTTCCTGTAAAGCGATGTTCTAGGAGTTTCTAGTTGTACGACGTACTGGTGCGCTCTTGCCGTCTGTCGTGACTGTCTGACAGGAGCTGCCAGGGGCGGGATGAGGCGGGCCAAATCCTGGGAACATCTGCCGTGAAAGTATCTGTAAAACAGAGATATCTCGGCTACATGTCTGCGGTGTTCCAGACTATCTAGATTCCGGGTCAACTCCGGGTCGCCGACGAGACGCACTGCTCTCTTCTGTATGGAATCCAGCAGCTTTAGGGTGTGCTTTGGTGCGGCACCCCAGATATGTGAGCAATATTCTAAACACGGTCTTATTTGCGCTTTGTAGAGCAAGAGCAACTGCTGCGGTGTATAGAGTTTTTTGTTGCGAAATAGCGCACCAAACTTCTGGGAGGCTGATTTTGCGATGTTAGCAACGTGGTCATGCCAGGACATATTGCTGTTGACCGAGATACCCAGCAGTCCGATTGACGAGGATGAAGGAATGGTCGACCCTGCCATAATAATGTCACGGCCCGCTGTATTGGCCCTCTTGGTAAACGTGGCTGCTTGGGTCTTTGCTGCATTGAACTGGACAAAATTTCGGTCGCCCCAAGTTTGAACTTTCTCCAGGTCTTGATTAATTGCTGTAATCTGCTCCTGTCTGCGGTGATGAGTCTCAGTCGCTGGTAAGGGTTTTTCTGATCTAAAGTGGGAGACAAGGGTACTGTCATCTGCAAAACTGTAAACAGGATTATTTGTTTCGGTAAGCAGGTCATTAATATAGATGAGGAACAGAGTTGGTGAAAGTATTGCGCCCTGAGGCACGCCCGCGTTGATGGTGAATGTGTCCGAGATGTGTCCATCGACTGCAACGTGCAGAGATCGCGGCAAGCCAGCTGCAGAGAGAGGCTGGCAGTCCGAATGACGGTAGTTTGCTGAGCAGTCCGTCATGCCAAACTCTGTCGAATGCCTTTGAAATATCCAACGCAATCGCTCGAGCCTCTCCGTAGTTCTCAATTGCCCTACTCCATATATGAGTGACATAGGCCAATATATCTCCTGTCGATCTCTCTTTGAGAAAGCCGTATTGATTATCGTTGATTATTTTGTTGTTCTCGAGGTACTTGAGCAGTTGCTGATTGACTACACGTTCCATGACTTTGGAGATTATTGGAAGCAAGGCAATTGGACGATAGTTTAAGGGCGTGGTTTTCTTGCCCTTTTTTGGAACAGGTTGCACTCGAGCGACTTTCCAAGAAGATGGGTAAATCCCTTTTCCGTAAGACAGAGAAAAAAAGCCTGGAAAAAACGGGTGTTAGTTCGTTGGCGCAGTTCTTTAACACGATGGCAGGTATTCCATCCGGTCCTGATGCCTTTTGCGTATCTAGATTTTTAAGGATTTTACGAATATCACGGTGATGAAATTTGACTTCTGCCATGGTAGTGTTGATGTTCGATAAGGTGGGGAGAGTCTTGCCTTGGGGGACGTCTAAGGTAGAGTGCGAAGAAAACATTTTGGTGAGCATGTTTGCTTTTTCCCTGGCTGTAGTCGCCGTGATGCCACGTTCGTCCGTCAAAGGTGGGAGAGACGTTTTTTGTAAAGTTGTTACTTACTGCCTTTGCTACCGACCAGAAATTCCTGGAGCCACTGGGGCATTGTAAAAGTTTATTCCTGATCCTTTGATTGTGTTTGTTCTTAGTTTCGTCGATAACACGCTTGCATTCGTTTCTCGCTTCGACAAAATAATTGCGATTTTCAGCGGTCTGATTTTGCTGCCAGTACTTGTAGGCTTGCTGTTTCCTACCCACAGCTCTTTCGCATCTTTTGTCGAACCAGGGCTTTCTTTTTGATGGTAACTTGATGGAATTTGGGATGTATGCTTCCATTCCTGAGGAGATTACTTGCGTGATCTTTTCGCAGCAGACTGACGGGTCGTCAGCGCCAAAGCAGACGTCGAGCCAAGGAAAATCTAGATAGAACTCCCTCAGATCGTCCCAGTTTGCAGAATTGTAATGCCAGATTTTGCGAGGCAATGGTGGATCCTTCTGTATGAGTGGCAATTCACAAACCGATGTAATAAGTTTGTGGTCGGAAGTACCTAATGGCGGACCAACTGTAACTGTGTACTGGTCAGAATTGGTGGTTAGAAAAAGATCCAGGAGGGCGGCGAATTCGCCCCTTTCTGAGATTCGAGTTGGTTCGTCTACAATTTGAGTAAGCCCGCAGCTGATGGCGAATGCTTCAGCCTCTCTACCTTCGTTGTCGGTCTTGTTGTGATGTTTGAGCCAGTTGGTGTTGTGGACATTGAAGTCTCCCAGAACGATTATTTCTGAACTGGGGTGGTCAACCTGTATTGAGTCAAAAGTGGTAGCTAGTGTTGAAAAAAAGCTTTGGTAGGCTCTATCGCTCGGAGGGCGATAGAGACAACATATAAACTTGGTTAATCCCTTGGCGGTGAACTTGAGCCACATGACGTCAAGGTTGTTCGGTTCGAGTGTTTCCTCTCGGTGGCATGAAAGGTCGCTTCGGACAAAAAGGCATATTCCGAACTTATGTCTAAATCGGGTATGTAAGTCGTAACCAGGATAAGGGTAGTTCACTGTTGTTGTTGTAGAACATACTTGTGTTTCTGTAAGGGCTAGTATGTGTGGTCTATTTGCCTGTAGGTGTTGGTGTACCGAATTTATGTTTGTATTTAGGCCTCTTATGTTGCAGAAATCAATTCTAAATTGGTTCGGTATCTTTGCTATCTGTGAAATGCGGAATGAAGGGCTCCCAGGGCCACCCAGCGCCCGGAGATCCGAATGGCCGGGGAGTTTACCTCCGGAATATTTTGATCCTGGAAGCACCATCATGTCCATATTATTATATTCCTACTGTGGTTCGTGCGGTTTCAAGCAAAGCATTGATGCCAAATTTGGGGGCCTCTTACATCACATGACACACATTTGGCTCTTATCATCCCTGATATATATTCCAAGTGTATAAAAGTATATACAGATTTATTTGGGGCGCTTCTATAGTTGGCAATGATGAACTAACGCTGTATAAGTTGCGATGTTATCCCAACATACGCAGCCAGGTGAGATTTTGTAAAAAAGGTTAAATGGCGCGCTCTATCGCAAAAGTGATGAAAATACACGTGCTATGCAATAGTATACAGACTTAGGCACCTTTGTAAAATGTTCTTAGCAATTCTAGATGGCGATAGCTATCACAAAAATGTTTTTTACCCCATTTGTTTTAGGAAGCCCGATTCGGGCTTCGTAGCATTCATGCAATATGTTGTTTATGGCTTCCTAAAGGCTGTTATATATTAATAAGATGATAGTGAAACAGGTCTATTTAATATTTAAACTGTTGTATTGCATGTGGC
>MU189045.1:22798-38650 GCA_016904865.1 Pissodes strobi | reverse complement strand
AATTTAAATAAGGTCAAACGTGAAACGATTACTAGTTAAAGAGTTACACAAACCAGCCAGAATAAAAATTTAACCAGCGGAAAGTCATTATTAAATCTCTCTTAGACCTAATATAAGCAGATTTGGTTGACATGAAAGGATATGAAAATGAAAGCAATGGTTATAAATATATTTTAGTGGTAATCAACTGCTTTTCTAAATACTTATGGGCTTATTCACTAAAAACAGGAAAATTTCAAAAACTAATTCACCTTTGTACCGATTCTGGTAATGAATTCTAGTGGGAAAATAGCTTCAATTGTGGCTTGATATCTCACGTAATTTTTCGGATTGGTAAACGTAAATTTAATAATAATGTTTATATCCGTGATGTCGTACAAACTCTTTATCGAAAGTACAAGGAATGCATGGTGTATTACGTTATTCAATTTTGACCCACGCTTGCTTGTTACTTCAACGTTGGGCGCTCGCACATGCTGATGACGTTAGGATATCATTTTAAAGCAAAGCTCTGGTAGCCAGGTGGGATACGCTCGGGCCCTTCTAATAATTTTAGGTTCGATTCCTGATGCTGCTACCGCAACAAAAAACTTTTATTATTTTAATTTGGATTTTATTCCAAGTCGTCGTCGTCATCGTCAGAGAAAGGGGAGAGCGGTTGGTGTCAAAAAGGCATTAAGAGAAAAAGTATTTAATTATTTATTTTTCCCTAACAAAGCTGCCCCTAAAACTCACCCTTAAAAATTTACCCATAAAACTACCCTTAGGAACGATTAGACCCGTTTGACATGATGACGGCCATATTGGATAAGGGGTAAGTGGAGTAAGTCACTTGGTGTTCAAGAGTGACAAATAGGCGTTAGCTTAGGCTGGACCAGATAATTAAAAACCCTGTATAACGGTTAGTTCCTTTTGACATCGTGATGTTCAAGGCCCTTTCAGCAGCCTCTGGTCATGGTCATGGGAAGACTTTCTGGCACCTGAAACACGCTTCTAAGTGCTCTTTTGACTGTTCTTTCAGCAGCCTCTGGTCATTTTCCCATAATTTTCAGCCACAAGAAATACTTCTTACAGTTATTTGTCACCTTTTCAGGTGCTGAGGTCGTAAATATAAAAGATTTCAGTTAAACAAAGTTAACGCCCAGACTTCAACTTCTATTTAGCTGAAATCAACATATATTTATCTATAAACTTGCAGAAGCACCGAGTTGCCATTTTTTCTGCAGAAACTCTACATGGCAGATATATCGTCATGCATTAACACAGTTGTAGGACATATCTTGTATGTATCACATTGTGAATTAGGCTTACAGGTTTTTTCTACTAGCATTCAGAAACACTATTGATTCTTTTTTCTGCGGAACCTTTCTATATTTCTATTATCTTACGCATTAACACATTGTTGTAGAAAATAATCTATGTGTATCATATTGTAAAGCAGGTGTTTATGGCTCTTCTTTCGTTTAGCTGAAATCTTTAAAAAAACTAAGCTTACAGATTTTTTCTGCAAGCTTTCAGAAACACTGTATTTTGATTTTTTTTCTTCGAAAACTTTCTATATGAAAGATAGTTCTGTAATCTCCACTTTATGAGTTAGATTTGGTTAATTTCGGCTACCATGACTAACTTAATAAATAAAACCTTAACTAAAATAAAAATGCTGATTTTCCTCAAGAAATCACTTTCAATAATTTCAACCTTTTTTCGCAACTTGTTACATAAATAACAATTAAAATTTTAAAAAATACATTAATCTAAGTTTGACATTATAAATAGGATATTTCGCAATGAAAATGTTCAATCAAACGTCGCCTAACGTATTACTTCCCTTTATATCTACTAGGGGGTTAACAAACTATCTCGTATTCGGAAACATAAATTTACAAGTTTTAAACTAGATTCAGTACGTTTTGATTAAAAGCGCAATCAAAAAATTGAACTTGTTTTGTTCCAAGTTTCAATAAATTTCCGTATGCGCATCTGTTCGTGAATTTTGCCGCTGGGCTAAGTTTTCAAATATTAAACAAAAATATATACCCAATTTTTTAAACTACTATTTAGAAAACAAAAACTATAAGGGAAAAACTATTTACAGTTCTCTCAGAACATAAGGCTATTACCGGAAAAATATAATTAGTTTTCGCTTCTTAGAAAATAGCGGAATGTAGAGTAGATTGGATACTATGCAAAATTATCCCCGCTAGGCGCTTCGCATTTCACTGTTCTTCTTTTTTCGTTTCCTTTGATCTCGGTCTGAATAATCGATGCTTGTTATGCACTTTATCTTTCCAGAATCAATTTAGGGTTTTATTTTTCTTTGTAACAGCCTTAATTATTTCCTGCCATTAGAAATCTACTTGGTTTAATCAAGGCGAATTTTATTTAGTCTGAAAAATGGAGATGAAAATAAGAGGAAGATATTTACATTTTGATGTCACTTCGTTTCACTTCTCTTATGATAAAAAATAATGTTTCGACATAGTAGCCTGATGTCTGATTTTAAGACATGATCAAAATTGGAGCTTGCAAATAACATATAAGACCAGGATCGTAATTTTGGTCAAGACCGAAATAATATCGATATTTTTGCAATTAATGCAATTTCACAAATAAAGTTATAATTCGTATATAAAGAATTATGTAATAATATTAGGTTGATGCATAAGTCTGTAGCGTTTTTTTTGAAAATCTAAATTTAGTTAATTTAGATAAACAAAACCCAAAAACTACTCAACAAGGTATTCTCCACCATTGTTTACAATTGTTTACAAACGTTCTGGCAATTTTTCTATTCCACGCCTGAAAAAAGTGGGTGGTTTAGAGTTAAAAAATTCATCTCGCCAATTCTGAAAGTCAGCTTCGTTATCCAAGGAGTTTCCTCGCAGGTTGTTAGATAAAAACCGGAAAAGGCGAAAATCTGATGGAGAAATGTCAGGAGAATAAGGTGGATGTGGAATAACTTTCCAACTCAGTTCTTGGATAGCCGCTTTCGTAATACTAGCAGTATGCGGGTAAGCGTTATGCAGTTGGTTCAAGCAGAGAAGCACAGATCTCCCTGATTTTTGCTGTTGTCGCTCAACGCCTACGGTACTCACACACCAACTTTTTGTACTTTGCCCATATAATGTTGATGCCGTACGATCGTTGATTGGTCACAATTCATCAAATCATCTAATTCCTTAGTTGACTGACAGGGATCGTCATGAATTAAAGCGTCTAAATGAGCTTCGTTGAAATCGGATGGCTCTTTGAACGTGGAGAGCCATTCATGTCAAAAATACCACCTTTGGAAGGATAGCGGTCTCCCCTTACATGGCGCAAATGGTTCTAACGGCCTCCGACACTTTCGTTTCACGGGTAAACTCATGCAAATGGATATGTCGGAAATGTTAATTTTTTCCTACCTGGCGCTCGATTTTGTTTAACTGATAATTAAAACTACGTTTCTTAAAAATCAAACAATTTATGGCGTTTTTAAGAGGACAAAACTATAACACTAAAATTGCATTGACAAATAACATATACCTTTCACTCCAAGGCACTCTTGCCCCGAGGAACCGAAAACGCTACGGACTTATGTATCAACCTAATATATCATGCAGAAAACTGTGCCAAATAGGATATTACGATACCAGTTTTAAAAGACCATATTTTTTCGCACGAGGACGAAAGTAGAATAGACCCGCTTGCGGGGAGTTTCCTAACGTGCTAGTGCCTTAAATTTCATTTAAGACGTGTATTTTATACTATTTCTTTTAAATGAAAAACATCAATTATACTATTTCTTTTAAATGAAAAACTTCAATTTATTCTAGTCCCGGTCAGCAGTTGCTCGGCCAGCTTGACATTTTTGACGTCTTTATTAGTAGAAATCCCAAATAATAGCTAAACCCCACGCAAAACAAATGATCCCGAGTCGGCCCGAACGAGTTTCGTTATTTAGCCTTGTCTCTACGGTGTAGAAAAAAGCTTCCAATAAGCCTCGTGGTCTAGTGGTATGATTCTGGGTTTCCGATATGGGGTCTCGGGTTCGATTCCCATTGGTGGCAAGAAACTTTTTTTAAGGTTATGTTTGTTTCTTTTTGTAAATTTGGGTTAGTTTGGATTAATGTCGAAAAGAGAAATGGAATAATTTTTAACGTAAAATAGAAAAAAGGTTTTTTTTTATTTTGCGTTCAAAATGATTCCATTTCGATACGAAAATACATGAGGTTCTTTTCGACGAACAATTTGTTGACTGGTTGCTATGATATTAACAAAAATGTTTAATGTCAAGGCCCACTAGCAAAAATTTCGACACCGCTTTCAATGGGATTTCTAGTAGTGACAAATCACAAGATGGCCGCTCAAGTGCTGATCGAGAATAGAATAAATTAATGCTTTCATTAAAAAGCCTGCAAAATAGAAAAAGTAGTATGAAATGCACGTTTTAAAAGAGACTTAGCGCACTCGCACGTTATGACACTCACCGCAAGCGGGTCGTTTCCTAATTTCGTGCTCGTGCAAAAAAAAATGGTTTTTTAAAACTAATTTCTTAATATAGATACTATTTTCTATTTTGCGTTCAAAATGATTCCATTTCGACAGGCAAAGAAGTGTCGAAAAGAGCCCCTATTTTGACTTATTGCAACGATATTAAAAAAATTATTCAATGGCAAAAATGTCAAAAGTTGCGACATTGCTTTGAATGGGATTTCTACTAATAAAGACGACAAAAATGACAAGATAGCCGCGCAACTGCTGATCTAGATTAGTAAATTAATGTTTTCATTTAAAAAAAATTGCAAAATAGAAAAAAAAATTATATAAAATACATATTTCACTCGCACGTTAGGAAGCTCCTCGCAACCGAGTCGTTTCCTAATATCGTACTCGTTCGAAAAAATATGGTCTTTTAAAACTAGTATCTTAATATGCTATTATCTAACATAAGTAATTCGTACGCCGAAAGTTATTTTTAAAAACATCTATTTTACTACTGACAAGTACTATGGTTAAGCAAAGAATGAATATTCATATTTTAAAATATAAAAATATAAACTATGGCTTGCTGATGAAGTTGAGGTCGCGGTTCTCATGGGAATGTGACTACCAACTCCTCCTTCCTTAAAACTCGAAAATAACGTGATTTTTGGAAATTTGGAATTAGTTCCATATCGATTTGTTCTGGATTTTCGGTTTCCTTGTCGTGGATGAATTTCCAAATTGATTGAAGTATTTTCCATTGGGTTGCTGTTAGTAATATTATAATAACAAGGCAGAATCCTAGAATGGTGGATGATTGATTTGCTTGATTGAGGATAATTGACTCTCTCAAGCGACAAATTTCGTCAAAATTGATTTTGGTAATATTTGGTGTTACCAAACTCTATGTGGCTTTCAATGTGGACAGTCGGATTTCGGGTAGGATTAACGGTTTGCCTTTTTGGATCTTGACATCACTGAAGATTGTTTTCATTAATTTGAACCTCATATGTTTCTGGAACCTTGACAAGAACCGATTGTTTAATTTGGAAATATTGATCTCTGTTGCATTTTTCCAAGAGTTTTTCGGGTTTTGTTGGAAATGCAAGGCTCAATTCTCTGGAAATTTGTTAAATAACTCTTTCCTCGAATTGGCCTTTTGAAATTTGGCAATTCTGCATTTCTGAACAATCTAGCAAATTTTCGACATATTTATCTTGAGGGTGGATTTCTTCTATGCAGAAATACATTTTATGAATTTTAATAATTATATAAGAGGCTCTTCGTAAAAATCCACAAGGATATTTTTTTAGTATTCTTGCATTTGGGTGTGCTGTAATCATAAAAGTTACTTCTTCCCGTTTCCTATATTTAAACGGTATTTCGGTATCTGGACCGTAAAAAGGTCTTAGATATTGATTTGGCGGGTGTCAATGTGAATTGTCTTTTAGTAAAGCCATTCATGTTTCTAGAAACTATCGACATGGGCGTTAGTTTGGGAAGTTGATTCTGTGAAATCTGACTAGGTTTAAAGACATTTCGAGGTGGTCCAAACACTTCTCGATTAGTTGGGAATCTTTGTGAGGCGACAACCCTTTGGGCTGCAAATTTATAGGTTGTGAAGACCATGAAGGTCTTGTGGGCATATTTGTAAAATTCGGACGGTTAGAATTTAACTGGCTAGTCGTCAAATTATTAAATCTGATTGATTACCGACCATAATTTCTGTTTTACCAATAAGTATATTTCAATGACAGTTTTTGACAAGAGGGGCTGCATTGTATTAGCAGGCAGGGACGTCAAACTGGTGAGAGCAGTTTGATTACGCGGAATGACGCCCTCGCCATTCCGAGGTGCCACGGGATGTGGCTCATCAAATCTCATAGTCCTCCCTCAGGCTGGATAACACCCAAGTACAAAGTCTGGAGCTGATCACTGAGGAGTGACCCAACAAACCCCATTCTTGCCCCTGTCAGACTAGGGACCACCAAAGAAATGAGTCTGAGGCCGATGCTTCCAGTGGAAGCGGCCCTAGATGGTAGATGCATACGCCTATTCGCATCGTCCGGTGAAAGACCACCCCACCAGAACTGGGAAGCGCTAAGTGGTTTTCCCCAATCACATTCCGCATTCGCGCTGGTGGTTCCGGGTTCCACAGTAGGAATATATGGACATGATCATGCTTCCAGGATCAAAATATTCCGAAAGTGGTTTGAAAACTGCTTTGGCACTAACGCAAGTAATCTCCTCAGTAATGGAATCATACATCCCAAATTCCATCAAGTTACTGTCAAAAGGAAAGCTCTGGTTCGAAAGAAGATGTGAAAGAGCTGTAGGTAGGAAACAGCAAGCCTACAAGTACTGGCAGCAAAACCAGACCGCTGAAAATCGCAATTATTTTGTCGAAGCTGAAAATAAATGCAAACGTGTGATCGACGAAACAAAGGACAAACAGAATCAAAGGATCAGGAATAAACTTTTGCAATGCCCCAGTGACTCCAGGAACTTCTGGTCGATAGCAAAAGCAGTAAGCAATAACTTTATAAACACGTCTCTCCCATCTTTGACAGACGAAAGTGTCATCATAAAAAGGCAAACATGCTCGCCAAAATCTTTTCATCCCACTCTATCTTAGACGTCCCCCAAGGCAAGGCTCTCCCCACCATATCGAACATCCACACTATCATGGCAGAAGTCAAGTTTTATCACCGTGATATTTGTAAAATCATTAAAGAACTAGATACGCAAAAGGCATCAGGACCGGACGGAATACCTTCCATAGTGTTAAAGAACTGCGCCAACGAACTAACATCCGTTTTTTCCAGGCTTTTTTCTCTGTCTTACGGAAAAGAGATTTACCCATCTTCTTGAAAGTCGCTTGCAACCTGTTCCAAAAAAAGGCATGAAAACCACGCCATAAAACTATCGCCCCACTGCCTTGCTTCCAATAATCTCCAAAGTCATGGATCGTGTAGTCAATCAGCAACTACTCAAGTACCGCGAGAACAACAGAATATTCAGCGATAATTAATACGACTTTCGCAAAGAGTGATCGACATGAGATATATTGGCCTATGTCACTCATATATGGAATAGGGCAATTAAGAACTACGGAGAGTTTCGAGCGATTGCGTTGGATATTTAGAAGGAATTTGACAGAGTTTGGCATGATGTACTGCTCAACAAACTGCCGTCCTTCGGATTGCCAGCCTCCCTCTGCAGCTGGCTTGCCAGTTTCCTTAAGAACCGATCTCTGCACGTTGCAGTTGATGGACACATCTCAGACACATTCACCATTCACGCGGGCGTACCTCAGGGCGCCATACTTTCACCAACTCTGTTCCTCATCTATATTAATGATCTGCTGACCGAAACGAATAATCCTGTATACAGTTTTGCAGATGGCAGTACCCTTGTCTCCCAATTTAGATCAGAAAAACCTTTACGAGCGACTGAGGCTTATCACCGCAGACAGGAGCAGATTACAGCAATTAACCAAGACCTGGAGAAAGTTCAAACTTGAGGCGACAGAAATTTGGTCCAATTCAATGCTGCAAAGACCCAAGCAGCCACGTTTACCAAGAGGGCCAATACGGCCTTCATCCTCGTCAATCGGATTGCCGGGTGTCTCGGTCAGCAGCAATATGTCCTGGCATGACCATGTGGCTAACATCGCGAAATCAGCCTCTCAGAAGCTTGGTGCGCTATTTCCCTACAAAAAACTGTATACACCGCAGCAGTTGCTCTTGATCTACAAAGCGCAAATAAGACCGTGCTTAGAATATTGCTCACACATCTGGGGTGCCGCACCAAAGCACACCCTAAAGCTGCTGAATTTCATTCAGAAGAGCTGTGCGTCTTGTCGGCGACCCGGAGTTGAAACGGAATCTGGGTAGTCTGTAACACCGCAGGCATGTGGCCGAGATGTTCCTGTTTTACTGATACTTTCACAGCAGATGTTCCCAGAATTTGGCACGCCTCATTCCGCCCATGGCAACTCCTGTCAGACAGTCACGACAGACGGCAAGAGCGCACTAGTTCGTCGTACAACTGGAAACACCTAGAACATCGTTTTACAAGATCTCTTTTGTCTGCCGCACTGCATCACTGTGGAACTCACTCCTAGGACATCTGTTTCCCCCGAACTACAACCTACAACTATTCAAGAACCGTGTCAATCAACATCTTCGCACACACACTGCTCGTCTAGCGCCATAGGATCTCCCCTTAGTGTGTGTGCCACTACCATAAAAAAAATAAAAAAAAAGTTTTTCTTAAATGCAATCAAAAATATGTTTGTATTTCAGTATCATTTAAAAACTGATAAGATTCTCGCATTTTTTGATAAACTTATTTAAGGTATTACTGTCATCATTTAAAGGTTTTATATTATCTGTTTTTGATTTAAAAAGTTCATTGTACTTCCTTCGGCATTCTACTGTGAAAACGGGACCTGCGTTACTGTTTTCACTTTTAAACTTTAAATATATATTTAATATTTCCGTAAGAGCTTCTAGCCCATTCATTATTCATATAACAATTTATTGGTTGCTTATTTTAATTTTCTTAATTACCACATAAAAGATTTTAACGTTGTTAATTGATTTCAACCTTAAAATATATGTTTCTGATAGACATCTACTTTACTACTGACTACTACAGTGGATAAGCAAAGAAGGAATATTCACATTTTAAAATATAAAAATGTAAGCTACGGCTTGCTGATGAAGTTCCTCGGTTATTAGTAGTCTACTCTAGAAGTTGCTGTTTTCATGGAAATGTGACTACTTAACTCCCATGAAAACTAAGTGCTAAAAAAAATGCATGAAAAATCTATTATTCCAGGATAACAAGCTTAAGATAGTAAATATCACAGACCTAGAAACACAAGAGCGATTGAAAATGACTAATGGGTGAGAGAGAGAAAGGTATATTCCGGTCTGAATGGCAACAACGTTCAGCGGTCCGGAACATACGGGTGATTCACTCACTTAGGTGCCGCTACAATGATTATAGAATTAGTAAAGAATTTTCTGTATATCGGAACAGTTTGGATTGTAATTTATTGTAGTTGTAAATTTAAATAAAATATAATATAAATCCATAACACAATATTAACATTTGCCATAAAATCTACTTAATAGCTAAATTGTTTACAAAAATGGAAAACTTTGGTGTAACCTAAAATTATACAAAAACCGAGGTAAAATACAAACCTTTCGTTATTTTTCCATAGAAAATATACATTATATACCACGAGATTATGAATTTTGAATATAAAGTGTTAGTTATAATTAGTTCTCTAGTAATATACCAATAATAAAAATAAATATTAATATTATGACCGAGTTTACTCAACTTTATTTCCTAATGACTTATAACTTATTCTTAATTGATAAGGAGTTAAAGTGTTTTTAAGTAAGGATTATTATTTAATTTATTACATTTATTTATTTGATTTTTAAGAACAGCCTTGAAAAGTTTCCAACTGTTAAGGATTAAAATTTAAGGGGATTGAGAGAAATAGATACTTGCACAAAATTTTCAAATTAATAAAAAAAACGCATCTTTGGAACCACAAAACATAAAAATAAGTCTCTGCGCTACAGCAAGACATGAATTGGGGGACCCGGGGCTCTAAAAACAAAGAGTAATTAAAAACCTTGCGGTTTAATAAGAAAATTAATAAACTGAGTAAAATCTGCATGCAAAATAGTTGAATTTTGAGAATTATTTACCAAGCACTAATAAATAGTAGCTAGGAATTAATAATTAGGAAGTTGGGTATAGTATGGTATGATAGGTAGAGGGGTCGCTCGACAAGACTTGCCCTTCAACACGTCGACCACAATTGATCTTTTGTGTATACCCTTCTATTTTACACGAAAATTCCTATCTCCTTCGTTAATCTCAGAATATTTCGAGGGTTGAGCTTTTGTAGATCCCTCGGTGCCACAAGGGCATTTTCGAGATGCGTCAACCTTTGGCGAGTCAGTGCCTGATATTCGCAGAGTATGTGCTCTGACGTTTCAGCCATACTTTGGCAGAATCTGCATTGTTCGTCAGTGGTTTACGTCTACGACCAGTTTTATCTCAATTTTTTGTAGCTTGAGAAGCTTTTTTGTGTAGTTAGGCGAGTAATAGATGAGTCTCTTGGCCTGTCTCTGCCCAGGTGCATTGGCCCAATGTGTCCCTCTCCACCTTTTTTCCCAAGTTCTGAGTTCATTAATTACGTGTCCTCTAGTGATGGCACAGAATGGATCAGGTCCGCAAAATGGACTCTGTGCACCATTCCGTGCGAGCTGGTCAGCGGCTTCGTTGCCTTCCACACTCTCGTGCCCTGGTACCCACATTAAGGTGTGTCTGTTCCTGTTTGCCAGTTGATCTGCAGCCATTCGACAATCCCACACTAGTCGGGAGTTGATTCTGCTAGATGCTAGCGTTTTTAAGGCTGCTTGACTAACTGATAGGATATAGATCTTTGCACCTCTTAGGCCTTTTTTGGCACATTCAGATATGGCTATATTGATAGCATTTAATTCTGCTTGAAAGATTGTGGATTTGTTTCCTAAAGGTGCAGGGATTGGACACCTAGGTCCGAAAACTCCGGATCCCACTTCTTTCATCTTTGATCCATCTGTGTACCAGACAAGTGATCACCTCTCTAGTTGTTTTAGTATTTCCCCTGTAGTATAGCGGTCTTGAATTACCACTTCAAAGGAGCGATCAAAATGGAGTTTTGTTTCCATTGTATCGGTTGGTTTGGTCATCGCCTCTATCTGAATGTCCTCCAGAATTATAAGGTGACCAGTCAGGTTTCCTGACTTCAGTTTGTGTGTCTGAGTGACTCTATATGCACTGATCCAGGCCTCTTTTTATCTGCATATGTGCAGCGGAGGCAGGTGAAGTTGGTTTTCCAGAGCTGCTGTGGGGCACGTTTTCATAGCCCCTGTTATACCCAGACAGGCGAGCCTTTGTACTCTTATTAGCTTTCGCTGTGTTGTTATTTCCTTTGTTTTTACCCACACCAAGCAGGCGTCGGTTATAATAGGGTTAACAACAGTGTTATAAGACCACCAGATGATGAAGGGTATTAGCCTTTCATGTTTTACCAAAGAGTCGTCGAAAGGGCCAAATCGCTGCCGTTTCTTTTTTTGATAGTTTTTTTCCAATTCATGTCTTCCAGGTTAGTTTCTGGTCAAGAACGATGCCAAGATACTTAACCTCTTTTGAAAGCTCTACCGGTGTCCCTCCCAAAGTGGGTGCTTTAAGGTTCAGCTTCCTTCTTTTTGTAAATGGGATTACTACGGTTTTGCTTGGGTTGACATTTAGTCTTTCCTGTGTACACCATGTACTGATAAAGTTGAGTGCACTTTGAATACGTTCTGAGAGAACGTTGTCATGCTTACCTCTTATTATTATAACTAGGTCATCTGCGTAACCTTGGACTTCAAATCCTGCTTCAGTCAGTCTTGCCAGTAGATCGTCAACCACCAGAGACCAAAGCATGGGCGATAGGACCCCTCTTTGAGGGCATCCCTTTATTACTTTGGCCCATTCCGAGATCTCTAAAAAAGGGGGTCCAATTTCAGGGCTTCACCCCCCCCCCCCACAGGAGCCCCTTTTTGCATACCTGTATAAAATGGGACTCTCATACCAGCGGCCTCCTTTCAAGGTTTGGGGCCTAATTTTAGGGCTTCACTCCCGGAGGCTCCATTCCTAAATCTGTAAAAAATGTACTATAGGCCCCATTCTAGGGTTTCGCCCCCTGGGCCCTTATTTTAAGGCTTCGCCCCAGCAGAAGCTCCTTTTCCAAATGTGTGAAATATTAGGCTCCCACACCGGGGGGTGCATTCAAAAGCTTCGTCCAATGAGGGCCCCATTGTAAAATCTGTGAAAAATGGGCCCCCTACCAGGGGCCCCATTTCAGAACTATGGGCCACAAGGAGCCCCAATTTAGGGCTTCACCCCCGGATGCTCCCTTCTTCGAATATGTAAAAAATGGGTCTCCCGAGGGAAGGCAAAGCCGTAAGTGGAGACCGCCGGTGAATGGCGTCTTTTTCCAAAGATATGAAAAGAATAACTCCAAAAATTAACGGCGAAACCCTAAAATGAGGGACGAAACCCTAAGAGGGCGTTCCGGATAGGGCGTTGTCCCAGCCCTGGCATCTCAATACCTACTCATCAACTAGTTACACAAATTGCTGTAGTAGTGTTTGTATGGTCTTTGAAAACTATAAATTTTAATTTAAAGACAAGATGCTTGATATATTATATTATCATAAATATTATATAATATCAATATTATTTGCAGTCGTAGGAAAAGTATAGTATGCAACGCGTGTGAAAATCACTTTTCACCCTCGTGTGATTTATGTCACTCGCCTACGGCTCGGGCATTCAAACTTCACATTCGTGTGAAAAGTGTTATTTTCAACACTTGTTGCACAATATACCATACTGATATTCACATATACAAAAATAAAATTGGATATTGGTGCGGCCAGTCTTTTACTAATTGCCAGACGCAGGTTTGAAACTACTTTGTGCGGGCAATTCAACTCCGCCGATAGACGCGTCATAAAACGAGATTGGATATTTCATGCGCTTTCGGACCTGTAGTTGGGTTATCTGGGACTAAAGTCACATTAATATAAAAATTCAGATCTGATAAAATGGAGTAGATCAGATAACACATGGGATGCAAAGCAAATGGTGGACGATGCACATAAAGAAGGGTAACACAGATAAAGCAGATAAATCGTTAATTTTGACAAAAAAACTGTAGCAATAGTTACCTCGCTTTTGGCAGAGGGTAGCTAGAGAGTCGACGGACTCAGTCTTATACGACGAACTCGGAAAGCCTCTAGAAATAAGGGAAAAGGCCTTTAGCATCATAGCGTTCACGTGCTGCACAAGCAATAAAAAAAAATAATTCCAGAGAAAATGCTTGCTTAGTGCAGTAGTTAAATCCCGATAAATCGGTCGTGTCAAAATACAAACAGAAACCAACACAATAATATCCCCAAAGAAGGGTAGTATAAAATTACAATACTAAATGTTGAGTCACTATGACTGCACTAAAGCAAACCTTCTTTTCGCCTCGAAGGCTATAGTATTAGAGCCGGAGGTCCCAAAAAAGTTTTATCAGACGTTCTCAAAAGTTATAAAATATTTAAACTGAAAATAAAATATGAATCGACGGATCTAATGAAGCTTAAAAGCAGGTTTTATTAACACAATTCTTAAAAATATATAACGGTTTGCTGGTCATTCTACGGTAATCAAATATAAATCAAGCAAAGTTGTACTAATAATATAATATCCTATTCTAGTGACTTGATCAAACCTAAGCGATCTGTGGTTTGCTGATCAACTAAAATAAATATAGTCACAAAGTACCTGAGGGCTACATAAGAGAAAGGGATGATCAAAATAGTTACTCAATGCCACAACAGTGCTATAAAAGCTAATACAATTATATCGTTAACCTATATTTAGAATAAAATTAATTTACATTAATAAATGCAGGAAAAGCTTGTTGAGAGCAAATCGAATCAATAAATTCAGAATTAATTAACCGAAGAATATTGACCTCTTTTCAATAATTCTTACCGCAAGATACAGCAATTTTTTGCTAAATGCAGCGTATAAAATGAAATTTTAAAATATTTTACACTGGAAAAATCGGACTGTTACCCTCCTTTAAAAGGAGGGAAACTAAAAAAAAGTTGATCAACGATAATAAATTAAATAAGGCAGATAAGTCAAAGCACTTATGTGACGTAAGGTTATAACCTATAGCTATTCTATAGTAAATTAAAATAATTTTCAAAGCTACCTTATCAAATAATTAATAAGCCAGTACATTACTGACCACCAGCTAATTTAAATGTCACCAATTTCCAAATTAAATCAGTACATTAAGCATTAAGAATCTAATAAAAAAAATAAGTAATTAACATACTTGAATAAGCAAAGCAATGTCATAGCTAATTCATTGAAATAACCTCTATTGGAGGTTATCAATAATGGACACTGAACCATCCAATTTAAATAATAAAAATTAATAAATTTCCTGGTCAACTTGCTCAAGATTACCCCAAGACCACCTGGACTTACTCTTCGCAGGGAAGGAACCCCAAGTACGCAATGTTAGGAGAAGTCCAGTCAGTATTGCGTAACACCCGGTAAAGCATGGGGAACCTCGTTCACTGACCTTGGTCCGAGTAAACCCAAGCAATCCTGGGACGCTCAAGAGCAAGGCAACCAAAAGGCAGATAAATGAAATAAAAGAAACTAAAAAAGGTAACCCTAAAGAACTGCCAAACAGAAGGGGGTGGAATATAGTAACAACAAACTAAAAGATGCCCTAACCAACTTGGCACCATACAGTTCCAAAAGAAAAACAAAAAAGGTTAATTAGGGTGTTCGGAAAAGTGACACTGCTATCAACCCTACAGATCTCAGTGCGTGGTGCCGCCACTGGGTGAGTTTCGCAAAAGCTTAAAAGGAAAAGAAATTGTCGGTAGTATGAATAGCTAAGTACGTGGCACTCCTCAGTCTTTCCAAAATAAAAACGAACAGCAAGGACCTCAAAGAACGCAGAATATCTATAAGCCATAAGTAAATTGTACCAACCAGAACTAAATAATAATAGAATATAAACCTATATTCATACATACGTCATCCTAAACACTATATTACGGTTAGCGATGGGATAATCAGGGCGTACTCAACACAGAGTACAAAAATAGTGTCGATCTTATCTAGCCAGAGTTGCGTAATGCCCAATGCAGTGAGTGGCGAACCTCGTTCACTGGCCTTGTGCTGAATACTCCCTGAAGATATTCCAACGCGCCCCGCGACAAGTGACCAGAGACAACCATAAACAAAAATAGTTAGTTAAGCTTCACCAGGCTAAAAGATACACTAATGATGAAAATCGTGCATCATGCAGTCCAATATGAACAAAAATAAATATAGGGTGTTCCAAATGCTGCCTTCAATACTGCCTTTTTGTCCTCGTCGAGGATGTGGAATCTGTGGATAGATACAGTAGTGAGCCCCCAGAGCTGTGTGAAGAGCCAATTAAACCATATCACGGGCCAAGCAACTCACCCCCCATGGATCTCCGTTCCACACAAAATGTGCCATAAAGGTTTCGACAAGAGTTCTGAAACCAAAAAAGCACCCAACACCAGTCAGTCTTTCTAATAAAAAAAATTAAGAAAAGGACTGCATAGTTAAACATCGGAAACTATTTTCCAATCAACGAAATAACCGAGAAGTTAAGTAAAATCCTGTATACCCCCCCTAAAAGATAACAATCCGCTCAAATGAACGCCAAATTAAGAAAAGATAGATAGGCAAATAATCAAGAAAGGT
>MU189045.1:0-12798 GCA_016904865.1 Pissodes strobi | reverse complement strand
AAAAATATATTTCTTATTAATGAATTGTTGGTGTTGAATAAATTCTGTTCAAAATCAGCTATAAAAATCTCGGCAAATAAAGATGAAATTGGAGAGCCCATTGGTAAACCATTAATTTGTTTGAATATTTCATAATTGTACTTAAAATAATTTTGATCTATACATGTATAGATTTAAGATCGCTTTTTTCTTTTACTAAATTATCAGAGTTATCTGTTAGTCCGGAAATAATACGTGAAAGTTAGTTTAACGGTATGAAGCTAAACAAACTTTTCACTTCAAAGGAAACCAATATTGCAATATTTGGAATTTTCAAGTTTATGACTTTATCAATGAAATCAATAGTTATTTATTATACAAGGGAAAAAGTATTAGATTTTAGCTCGAGGTTGTGTTGCCTCCCGACGCGAAGCGGAGGGAGACAAAAAACCGAGAGCTAAAATATAATATTTTTCCCGTGCATAATACACTATTTTTTTCTGTGACGTTAAAAACGACGATTTAATATTGAAAAAACATATTACTACAATATATTAAAGTCAGAAAATTATCGATGTGAAATTTTAATTTTTAAACTGGAAGGCTGTTGTAGGTACTTATAGTGACAATAGACCTGCGTTGCTAAGGAAACCTTTAAAGTAATCAAATATCTGTCAATTTAATTCTTTGATTTGATTTATGTGTATAAATATATGTAGGCATATCCGGGAAAAAAGTAATTTCATAAAAAGGGATATTTTGTTACCTGGCAACATTTTTCCCGTCACAGAAAAAAAGAGTTTTTAAGTGCATACTTAGAATCGAATTTAATAAATTTTGGTAAAATATTCGTAACGAATTGACTTAATTTGTAACATGGAGCATTCACATATTATGATACTACTGGTCTGACTGGGATATTATTCTTATGAATTTTAGGTAAGCCGTAAATGTGGCTGGATTCATTAATTTGAGAAAAAAATTGTGAGTTATCAGGTAGTACAGCATTGTTATTTTTTAATAATGAAATCGTTTGCTTTTGTCGTGTCTTGCGTTTTAATGAAATCTCCATTATTCAGAAGTTCTTTGATTTTAGTATCATAATCTAATTTTAGTTAAAATAGTTATCGTGTTTCCTTTAACAGCTTTTGTTAATATTAGATTATTTTGCATTAGTTTTGCTCTTATTGCGTTTAAGGTCGTAAATTCAAATGCTCAACTGAATAAGCTAAGGCATTGCATCCCTAGTATTATTATTCAACGATGTTTTACAAGGATCCTACCGCGGAAACTATTCATTGAATAAATACTTTCATTAGTAATTTAACTCTAAGTAAACAAGTTTAGTAGGCTAAATTATATGCTTTATAAGTAAATAATATATCGGATGGAATGGTATTACTAGGTAATTTATTGGAGTTCCTATAAACTAATCACTATATGCAAGAAAAATGTATGCATAAGTATTTTGTTTTAATAATATATTTGATTTCGACTTAATAATTATGATGTATGTCTCTGGCTTGGGATTATAACGAAATATCTATGTAACTATAAATAATTTCAACAAATAGACTCAGGAAAATTTCGCATCAGTACAATATTTCATAACCTTTTGTAAAATATCCTAAGATTAGTTAAAATAATCAATAAACATATTTTTATGAACATCCTGTATTACTTAAAATGCTACCCAACCATCCGTGATATTTATCAAACAAATAATATGAGCAGGAATTGTGAGAGACCTAAAACAAGAACGAAGGTAGTGCAGTGAGGGCAGTGACTGCTAGCACTTTGGCCGATTAAGAACCATGTATATAGAGTGGTCATAGTTTACCTATGTGTGGCTGTTTTGTGTGAAATCATGTCGACATGTGAATAATAGTATATATTGTTATTTAAGTGCATGGCAGGAGTTTTGATGGATGGATGCCCTCTGTTTTGTGCGCGATGCCTTCGAGTTGGTCTTGTGAGTGTGAGGCCGCCTCACTTGTCTTCTCGAATTGACGGTTCTAAGATCCCGGTATGTGTTATCTCAGTTTCCGGGTGCTGAGATGCTTACTGTTTAGTGGCAGTGGAGCGTCTGGGGTGACACTAGCTAGTCGTCGAAGGAAGAAGGTATATGTCTGACGTTATATATTAATATAGTATTGTGGAAATTGATGGTTTTTGGCATGAAGCAAGGGGGCAGAGGTTCCCGGGTGAGTACACTTTATTTATATCATTGATCAGTCAGTACAGTAATGGGTTAATATTTTTGTTTCATGGTCACCTCAATCTCTGGCTATATACCGAGTGCATGGAGCTCGCTGAATGAATTGCATTGTCAATACTCACGTAAGTGTGATCTTATAAAACACTAATTTTACAATCAGGTGTGGGGTCGAGCAATCAATTCACTCACGATTTCTTATCAATAAATTAATTTAAAGTTCGAGAGGCATATGCTATAGGTTTGTTATGGGCAATTTATTGTTTTTTGAGATAATAAGGTGCCGAGGGCATGCTTACTTGCATCTGTAGTTAATACGACTAGGTTTGAAAAATCTGGATATTGAAGTATAGGTGCATTTATTAACAATTGTTGTAATGTTCAAATGCATTTATAAACTCTGGTGTGTGATTCATTGTAATGTATTTCTTCTTTCTTTAAACAACGAATCATTGGTTTTGTTATTTTAGAAAAATATTTTATAAATTGTCTTACTATCCAATTAATCTGAGAAAAGATGTTATTTCTTCTGTGCCTTTTGGAATTGGAAAATTTTTATCAGGATTAGGTTTAATTCCGTCTTGCTATATTGGATCTCTTTTCTTAAAATTCTAAATTATCAAGAGGAATTTTCAATTTAGAGTCGCGTAATTTTGAAAATACTTTTCTTAGTTTTACAATGTGTTCTTGGAGACTTGTACTAAATATAATTATTCGTCTAAGTAAACAAAACATGTTTCATTTTGTATGCCACGTAAAATGTTATTTGTTGTTCTTTGAAATGTTGACGGGAAAATTTTAATGCAAAAGGCATTGGTAAAATTCGTAATGTCGTAAATCAGTACTAACCCTTAACTACGGAGGTGCGATGTTCGGAGCATAAACTCGGACGTGCCGTCTGGCAGACTATTGCAGATATTGCGGCATAAAGCCCTAATAATTTTGTAACTGGTACTTCTAGATAATCTTTTAAGTTTTAGGAAGTACTTTAATAAATAGTTTCTTAGAACACGTACCAATTTTATAATCAAAAAGCCAGTTCTTTTCGATATGCTTCAACTTGAGGGCGGTTAAAATGAACAAAATGCACTGCTATAATTTGAATGTATTTATTACATAACACTTTTAAAAAAAAGGTGTGAAAACACTAGGAAGAAATAATGCACAACGAATACTTAAAACTAAAATATTTTAGCAGTGCAGTTCACACCGTCCTTCCTCATACACTATAAACATACCGACCGACGTTTTGCATTTGAAGAACAAATATCTTGTCACGCGGTTTTTCTTTCTTGGAAATAATAATTGACATAATTTTTTTTCTAATATATCTCGATTTATTAGTGACTCGTCATCTTCACTTTCATCACTACTGTCCGCTGATTGTTCAGAGATGCTATAATCAGAATTCTCGCAATCCTCGTCAGGGACAATGTCAATATCACTAGCAGCATCACCGTCTGCTTCGTATATCACTTTCGAAGTGTTTCTTCATAGTTTACATCACTAAAGCGAACTGGTTTTGATGGTCAGGCCATATTTGTGCGAAAATTTTCCGACCGATTTTATTACGTATACCCGGACGTGCCGTCTATCAAACTGCTTCACGGGAAGATCTCTAGGGAACTGACCTGTTTCAAGTCTTAGATATCTGATATTTTTTGTACTGGTCAACCACCAAACCCGCCAGGAATACATGAGGTAACGGCCTTGTGAACGTTACCGTTTTTGACAAATGAAGGTATTTCGTTTTCACACCGCCTCTCAGACGGCACCTCCGTAGTTAAGGGCTAAAAGCGGTTTTAGGAATATCATTTTCGTTCATTTGTATTTGGTGAAATCCGCTAGCTAAATCAAGCATATAGTGAAATATAGCACTTTACCTAGGTTGACTAAAATTTCATTAATTTGAGGAATTGGAAATGGAGATGGAGAGGAGTACCTAAGAGTGGATTTTCGGGCACGTGATCTTGGAGCGTATGGTGTCAAAATGTATAGTCGAAGGATTCGGAGTTGTTGGACCTGGGAACGACAGATTTTAATTTTTAGGAAAAGTGTTTTTTCCAGAGAATTCCGATAAAATGTTTGCTCAATTACAAATTTTATTAATGTTTTGTTACACAGTACCAAATATAACTGGGTTACCTGCCTCGTGCGGACATTTACTTATTTCCATATTTTTATAATCTTGGAGTCTTGGACTACACATGGCCACAAAATTTCGTGCATATGACCCAAACAAAATTAAAATTCGCAAGAAACAAAACACAAAATGAAAATCGAAAATGACACTTCTCGGTCAATACTCAAACTACGCAGGCCTACTCCAATATCTTTTTTCTGCGCGCGAGGTGGAACTTTTGGAGTAAACTCTTTTTATCCCACCCCGTAGTAGTCGAACGTTGAAAGCGCTACTCCATTTGCACGAAAAGCTTTACCCGAATGGCTGTAGCACTTTTAGGTATGTACGGAGTGAATGGCGTGTGCATCCCGAACGCGCCTATTATCTAATGCTACGTGCCGGGTGACGCGTCAAGCAGCGAGTGGAGCAGCGAGGAAAGCAAAGCGGCGAAACCGAACGAGTGTATATTTTTCTACACACGCTTGTGCACTATACACATTGCAACCTAAATACATCCGTTCGGTTTCGCCGCTCTGCCCTCCTCGCTGCTTGACGCGTCACCCTGCACGTAGTCTAAAGGGACATTATTGTTAGATTCCGTGGGTCTTAATGGTAACTAGAGCCATTCTATACTTACCGAGTAAAAACAAGTCCTTCCTCCTCAATAATTCCCAGGAACAAACATCTCGGAAAAATCTGTACTGCTGGACAACAGAACCTCGAGAGCATCCAGCAGACATAGATGCAGATCCGGACCTAATTTCGCATGACCATTCCCACATTTAAAAAAATTATAGTTCGGATTGGCAATCTGGACTCTTGAAAAAATGAGCCCTTCAGAACTGAATATCGTCTACGACATGCAGGGCAACGAAAGGCCATGCCCAAGGGGTAAACCGGGTAAATGTTGTGTTTCTGTAGTGAACAATTCCGACGGCAACGAGCAACCGGGCATCGAAGTGTTCTCCTCACTAATGAACATTCTTGCAAATGTTGTAAGAATATCTCATCGTTCAGCGATAATATTTGCATTAGCTCAAAAACGTTTGAGACATCCATATTACGGAGTTAGAAATAAACGTTTATTAAAAAAGCAGGGAACTATATGTAGCAAATAAACGTCAAATTGAACGAAAAAAAAGACAAACGCAGCGCCTAGGCCTCTGCGATATAACATTTGCATCTAGCCAAGGCCACCTATAGTATAGGTGGCCTTGATCTAGCCCTACCGTTTAACTCTCCAACATTCCAACAAGGTGTTATCATTGTTTCTTTCTTATAAAGACAAAAGTGTTATGCATGCAAATTGTATAACTATATGCAATCATGCGCAGTTGCGTTTTATAATCAGGTGTTTGCGACGTTTGCGTTTATTGAACAAGAGACTAGGGTCTGTCCGCTGTGGGAAGCTGTAGATCTCGACTTCTGCCGAACTGCACGGTTTATGGCCCTACATGCGTTTTTTAATGTTTACTTTGTATTTTTACATTTTCACTTCATACAATGCATTCCGCTCGCTGCGGGGCGCAACCAACAAAAACTAACCCAAACTAAACCAAGGCATATAAAAAACTAACTAATCCAATAAAAAAAAACTTGCATGACCGGGCGTTGAACCAATTACTTTGCGTTCTAGAGACACGAGCTTCGCCACTTCAGCCAAATTCGCACATCCCTGCTATTCTTGAAACGTTTTATACAAACGCGTGAAATGAAAATATGTGTAAATAACATTGACGAGGATCATGCTTCTCACAGAGGCAAGGCGCTAATGAACTAGAGACCCGTGAATAATCCATAAATACACAAATGAACTCAAATGCGCGCGCGCCCACTATTCCCGTAACTGTTTTATTTTGAATTTTGTTCTTTATTTTTACATTATTTGTTGTAATTTTGATGTATTGACTAACATGAAATTGTCAAACGGAGAAATAAAATATACCCTTATAAGTTAAAATCATATAGAATTAAAGAATAAATGTGGTAACACAGCGGTGTCCACAAACCTGCCCTGCGCCGTCTGCGCGATTTCAATAAAAACAAAATTATAAATTGAGAGTGCGCATTGAAAAGTAGTAGTATTTATAGCAGTTTTTTACAAGTTTTTAAGGATTTTTTATGAACAAGTTGATTCTTCCATGGTTAGTTAATTGTAAAAGTGTCCAATTTACGAAAATCCTCCAAAAGAATATCAAAATAGTGTAAAATGTGTGGGTTTATAATGTTAACATTCACCGTACTAGAGATAGTCCATAAAACTAGCACCCGTAAGAAGTAAGTAATGTTTCTAAGCTAGCACAGCAACACTTCACAAAAGGGTATTTAAATATGTATACTTCAGTAGATTATGCTGTATGCTATTACTTACTAAAGAAATTAATCAACCGTTTTCGAAAAATGGTCGAGTACTAGATTCTGTGTAAAATGTAAAAGTCTATGCAAAGTATTAAATATTCCTGGCACAATAGTACTGTCCAAGTGTAGTAATATAAATATAAAATTAGATTTATCTCGTGTAGCAGCGTCAGACTTCCGAGGTTATATGCGAGAATTACCCATCATTCTTCTCTGTACGTCAAAACAGTGCTGATTAGCCAGATTTCGGATTAAAATTGGCTCTTCCTGATCTACAGGGAAACAGTCATAGAACCCCGCAACAAAGCGCTACCGGAACTCCACCGTAGAATACAGCTACTAAAACCATTTCCAAAAACTAGCTTCAAAACCAGCTTAAAAAAAACCGGCTCCAAAAAAAAACCCTAAAAGCGTAAATTAAACCATAACAACAATATAACACGAAATTTTCAAAAAATGCCAAATGCGGTCCCAAATATCTACTTGAAATTCTACATTCGAACAACTTGAAATCACTTACCCATAACTAGGGGTTTACCAAAACTTCCTGGGTATCTTGAGAAGGACAACGGTATATATTGCCATTACGGCGGTTGCTAAGACTTAATTCCCACTCAACTGACCTTTCCTCCGGAGTCCTAATCGACTTCCAGTCTACTTCATGTACAAAATACGGACACTCCTCGAGGACTACCTCTCTACCCAAGGGAACTTCTTTGGCTAATGATTAAACAAAAGCCTTCCAAAATCAATAACAGTTTTTTTCTGTTTCCTCTCTTCCTACTGGATCAAAATATCGGAAACAAATCTGTAAACACGTCAATCACTATCAGCTGACATTCAACTAAAAATCCTCATATGTCAATCAAAATACTACCTGTCAGAAACCCTAGACAGGTATGAACTTATCGAGAAAAGACAATAGAGATGGTGGACCAAGTCGATATTCCTCCCCAAAATAACCTTTATAAATAAGATAATTTTCACCCGTAACAGTCACTCCCTTTCCTAAAAAAAAATACAACGTAATTTTTCATCACCTTATACGTCCTCTGGGTCAAAATATGGTTTAAGGTCCTGAACATGCCAATTACCCTTCGATTTCCCATCCAAATCCTCCAGTTCGTAAACACAATAACCCAGGTTTCTAATTACTCTAAATGGTCCTTCGAACTTTCCAGCTAACTTTGCAGTAAAATAATTTCCAGCATTAGACAAACAAATTTTCTTTTCCAAACCAAATCTCCTATCTGAAAACTAACATCCCTGCGTCTAAGATTATACTGGTTTCTTGACCTTTGATGAGCCTTCTCTAATTTTAAATTTACAAATTCCCTCAATTTAGCTAAAGATTCTACTCTCTTAATTAATTTATAATTTTTCCGTAAAGTTGATGAATTATCTAAAACTTTTAACTTTATATATTCACTAGCATGAGGTACCATTTCGTTACCAAAATTAATGACATATGGAGTTTGCCCAGTTACTTCATGAACTGCTGTGTTAACTGCACAAGCTAATGCCGACAAATTCTCATCACATCTCTGATTATCAGAAACAAAAGGAGAAAGCATAGTTTTTAAAACCCGATTAACCCTTTCTGTATTATTTGGTGACGGATGATAATTCGGATTATATAAATTTTTTACCCCATATTTCTTTGTTAAACCCTGAAATTCACGACTTTTAAACTGCACACCATTATCACAACGAATCACTTCTGGAACTCCATGTACTAAGAATATCCGCACCTCCAACAAACTCACTATTTTATTTGCAGTCGCATTTCTTATCGGAAAAAGTAATTAAATTTACTATAGATATCTGTCACCACAAATATATGCATATTCCCTTTCTTACTTTTGGGCAACTGCCCAAAGAGATCCATACTTATTACTTGCCAACAAAAATTCGGTATCAAATTCTCTCTCATTAAACCACCCGGTAATTTTTATTCCGGTTTAACCCTCTGACAAATAACATAATGTTTCACAAACTTTGCAATGTTAGATCTCATACAAGGCCAATAATACAAACGACAAATCTTTAAATAAGTTTTATGAACTCCTAAATGTCCACCAAGTGTTGAATTATGATAAGTTTCGATTACCTCACGCCTCTTCTCTTTTGGAATAATCAATTTCCAGTAATCTGTATCGTCACGCAAATTTGGAAAATCGAATTTAATATACTTATAAATATTATTATTTGTTACTCTCCAACGAGGGTAATTCAACGGGTTACTTAAAATATTTTGTTTACGCTTAATATACCATTTATCCTGAATGTCTTGTAAATCTATATTATATGCCAAAAGTGAATCACATGAAACAAGAACACTACGACTCAAGGTATCAGCTACCACATTATCTTTACCTCTTCGATGAATAACTTTATAATCAAATTGTTGCAAGCGCAATGCCCATCGACCAAGTCTACCTTGAGGATTCTTCAATTTATCTAACCACTGAAGACTGTAATGATCACAAACAACCGAAAACTTTGCTCCCTCCAAATAACATCTAAATTTTTCAATTGCAAATATTACAGCTAATAATTCCCTTTCTGTTGCTGAATAAACTCTTTCCTGTCGTCCTACGCGAAATGTAACAAGTCACATGTTCTCTTCCATCATAAACCTGGTAAAGGTCTGCTCCAACTCCATAGTTACTTGCATTTGTCTGAAGGATAAAATCGTATTCAAAATTTGGGCATGTTAAAATTGGTGCTGACTCATCACATTTACTATCCCAATTAAATTTAGCTCCTTTTCTTAGCAATTTAGTAAAAGGTGATATTATCTCAGAAAAATAAGGTACAAAACGTCTATACTAAGATAACATCCCTATAATTCTACGAATTTCAGTTACCGTTTTAGGAGTTGGTATACTAGTGATAGCTTCTATTTTGTTGGGATCTACCGAAATATTTCAACTCTGCTCGGCAAAATTTACTTTTATCTTTATTTAAAGTTAATCCAGCCTTTTCTAAACGTTCGAAAACCACTTTTAGAATCTCTAGATGTTTGTCAAAATCAGGTGTAATTAGAACAATGTCATCCAAATAGCAAAAAACATATAGTTGTAAATCTGCTCCCAAAACTTTGTCTATCAACTTCTGAAAAATTGCTGGTGCATTATGAAGTCCAAAAGGTAACCTACGAAACTGAAATAAACCACGTACAGGTACTGTAAACGCTGTATATTGTTTACTTTCATCTTCCAATTCAATCTGCCAATATGCACTCTGTAAACCCAACGAATTTAAATAACGAGCACCTCCTAATTTATCAAGAATAGCCGAGGTATAAGGTAACGGATATGCGTCCCTACGCGATACCTGATTTAACCGCCTAAAATCTACTACAAATCTATTTTTACCGTCCCCTTTTGGCACAAGCAACACTGGAGATGACCAAGCCGAAGTTGAAGGTTCAATTATTCCAGCCTCTAACATCTTCTCCACTTCTTCATCTATAAGCTTCTGCTTAAAAGGCGAAAACGGATAATACCTTTGCTTAATTGGCTCACTATTAGTTGCAACTATCTTATGTTTCACCATAGAAGTACAACCCAGCTTATCACCAATTTTATTAAAATATCCTACTACTACATTATCCAACCTTTCTCTCTGTTCCAATGTTAAATCCGTCTCATACTGAATGAATGAAATTTCCTGATTACCTAAAATATCTGATGAAAAATACCATTCACCACGACGCATGTCTGGCAGAATACCTAATTTTACCCAAAAATCAATTCCCAAAATAAGTTCATGACGCAATTCAGGCACTACATAAATATCAATTAACTTTACCACATTCCTAACCTTCACTGGTACACTCGCAAATCCTAAACATTCACAAGATCTGTCATTCGCAATGGTACAAATAGCTTCCTATTCATATCCAATTTAACTTCTAAATTTTTTAATTTATCCCATCCTTTTCCACCTACAAAAATTTAATTCGCTCCTGAATCTAATAAACCATAAAAATTTATACCTAAAATATCTACCTTTAAATAAGGACATTCTCCTGGACCTACATGAGCTAATACATAATCCAAAATACTTTTATCTTTAAATTCCGAAATATCGCTGGTCGACCTAAAATTAGCTTCTCCTGTCGTTTCCCGACCTATTATTATTATCATTAACTTTACCTCTATTACAATCCGGACACGTTCTCTTAGTATAGTTTATTTTACCACAACCAAAATATCTCTTATCTCCTGAATTACAATCTTTTGCAAAATGATTAGGCTGATTACATTTAAAACATAATTTTACTCTTGAATCTGTATTTACATTTCGATTTAAATTTCTAAAATTATTACCCATATATCTACGACTATCACCCGAATGATTATTATTTCCAAAATTATTTGAATTAGTATTTCTACTAAAATTAACATGAGCATTATTTAAATTACTATAGTCCCTTCTATAACCTCCTCGTGTGATAATTCCAAAATTTTGATTTCTATTGTTGCTATCTCTAAAATTTTGAACATTATTATCACTAAAATCTCGTTTATTAAATTTATCTGAAAAATTATCCGCTTTTCCTGAAAAATGAACTTCACTAACTCCTGTACGGAAAGAAACAACTTTTTGAGATTGATAATCTAAGTCCGGTTCCATAGAAACATTACCCTTTTTTGGAGGTTTAAACTCTTCTACTCGCAATCTAGTTTCTTCTAATTTCCTACATAATTCAATTAATTCAAAAGGATTACTAATATCATGCAAAACTATTCTTTCCTGATAAAAAGGCAATATATTTTACCGTAAAACTTTTAACCTCAAATCATCCGAAACTGTACTTCTGTCAAATAATTGAGTCATAGCTGCTACAAAAATACGTATTGGTTCATCTGAGCCTTGAGTCCTACTTAAAATTTGCTTCCATAATTTATCCTCCAAATTTAATGGTACAAACTCATCTTTCAATAACTTAATTAGTTCATCCCAATCATTAGCGTATTTACAAATTAAATGATAGCAATTCAATGCTTGTGACTCAAACAAATCTGAAGCTGATTGAAACAATTCGGTTTTAAAGACATTTCTAGATATACACAATTCGTTTACTGCTTCTAAGAATGCATTGAAATTTCCTGAAAATTTAGTTCCCCATTTATAAGCTGGTACACTTTTGTTTGATGAAGAAGTTTGTTGAAACCCATATATCACTGACCAATCCAGTAAAATACCTATAATGACAAATTCCGAAATCAAATACTAATCCTGTACGAAAAATGATTACAAATAATTCAATTTGTAAGATCAAAATGGAATAAGAACTTGTTGGGAAAAAGAAAAGTTGGGCGCCAATTGAGGAGCTCGTGTGCAAACCCGGATATATCCACTTTTTTCACAAAATCATGTTTTATTGATTTCTGGTTCTAAGTCGTGATATCTACCGAGCCATGCTCTCGTTTGTAACCAAATCCTCATATATCCCATTAAAAATCCTCATGAAAGTTTGACTTTTGGAGCAAAATCGGTTATATCCAAATTTTGCAATCAAAAGCGGATATATCCAAATAAACAATCTGTAGGTAGTGCGTTGCAGTTTTTTAGTTCGTTGCTGATCTTGATTGTTTCATTTGCAAATATTACTTTAACAAACTTGTTTTGTTCATTTAAAGAAATATAAATTATTATTTGTGCTCAATGTATGTGATTTGTGTGCAAAACCGGCTGTTTTTTTGCTGATAACGCCGAATTGTTTACTTTTTTTAGAAAAAAATATACGTCGATCAGTTGATTAACCCCATTAAATTAAAACTGTGTTCTCAAATTAACACTATTTTAGAAAATAAAATATGGTGTTTATTTGATCTCTTGAAAAATTTGTAAAAGTGGATATATACGGTTTTGCACACGAGCTCCTCAATTTATTATGTGCTATTCTAATCCTAATACTATTGGCGTTGGATGCCAATTTATTACGTTCGATTCTAAGATAAAACTAATTGCCAAATGGCGCTGAACGACGGTTTACAAACAAGCTAATATTTACCAATAAATATTGAACTGCGATCAGATGTCTACCATTGAATCCGGACGTCACCAGTCCTCGTAATGGCTCAGGCAGCACCGTCTGCAATCGAACACC